>JABUQX010062090.1:2500-31990 GCA_015478945.1 Trachelipus rathkii
TAAATTTTTTACTTAATTTGAAATAAATAAAAATAATGAAGAATATAAAAAATTAAAAAAAAAATATTGTCTATAATTTCACAAAAATAAAATGAAGTCTAATGAAAAATTCCATGAATAATGTTTTGAAGACGAACAACAGACAGCTAACTTTAACTAAGGCAAAAATACGTGTACGTGCAATTAAAACATGTTTCTCTGACGAAAGGTAACAAGTCCCCAAACTTCTTGGTAATTTTCACAAAACACAATTTATGGTGTGTTATGAAGTGTCATATAATTACGAAGTTCCAATTTAAAAAATAATCGTATATAATTAATAAATATAATAATTATATGAGACGAGAAGAAACAGCAAAAACTTAATTTCAAAATGTCTTCAATTCTAAATATTCAAAAATATTATATTTAAAATTTAATTGCTGTCAAAATATTTTTTAGAAACAATGTACGAAGGCTTACTTTTACTCGTGTTATATCTATAATTATATATATATATAATATTATATATATATATATAATATATATATATATATATATTATATATAAGTATATTATATATATATATATATATATATATTAGGTGGTATTGATGATGGTAATGATGATGGTAGTTACAATGATAATTATTAAAGTACAAGCCCTCTCAGATAGTACTCTACCCGTGAGTGGTGGTAACGTATATATATATATATATATATTATATATATATATATATATATATTATATATATATTATATATATATATTATATATATAATATATATATATATATATATAATATATGTGTTATATTATATATATATCACAAGAAAAATCAAGAATAAAAGGGGAATTCGGAGTCAATTGTTCACTTGTGGAGATAGACAGATTTAAAAAAGGTAGCAAGTTTAGGTATGTGCTGTGTGACCTTGAAGTACATTAATTTAATTTTGGAGTACTGTGTACTTGTTAATTTGGCACTAGATTACCATATAAACGCTATGATGAGTTACTAATGTTTAGGGCACACTATAGTTTCGAATTTGTTGGACATGTTAATAACTAGAAACCAAAGATGTAAGTTTGTATTTACTTTGCTTTACACTGTCTGCAACATTTTAATTATAGTAACTCCTCTTTTAAACAGGATTGCATCAGAGTCATCATAGCAAGAAGTAAACTCATTCAATACGTCAAGCTGATTACAGTCTATATTTGTTACATTCTTGACAAACTACACAGTTTATATTGATTTTGATTGCTCACTACGTATAAATGAGAATATTTGATTTCTCAAATTTATGGGGATTGCAAACATTTAATATCTTTCTCATATACTGCTTACAATGGATAGAGGTCTATAAAGTAACAAATTATATATCCATTTCAGGGGAATTCTATATCGGATTCTCACTCACATACGGGATGAGTGGAACTTCATTTCCACCTAATAGAAACACGTATACATGGGAGTTTATTTACTCGCTAGGGGCACGCACATTACTAGTACTACGTACTATGAAGAGTTAAGAAATTGAGGAATTATAGCATACGCAAAATAGTGCTTCTACTAATGTTAGTAAAGGATATTACCCTTTTAAAAAAAAATTTATAAACGGGTCACGACTCCATCTATTTAAACAACGTAAAATCTATAAATTAACATAGTGATGCTTGTAGATGCTGTTTTGCACTGGGATGCTAAGCTATTACCAAACCTTATACAAAAGGAAAATATTAGTTCCTTATTTAAACAGGATCATCAAGGAAACTATACTGATCGATTATAATAAGGAACATCAATCATTAATAAATAAAATAACACATCACTCTCACACAAAATAAAAAATCTGAAAAAATAAAAGAATTATCAGCAGAAGAGTACGTAATGAAGCAGGGCATTCTTCAAATACTATCTTTTACTGCTCCGTTATAGCTCCACTATAACTACAGTGTTGTCCCCATGAATGAACGACGACTACAGGTAATCAACGTACTTCCAAAATGATATTACAAATAGGAAGTATAATTAAATAACCCACTGAGCACCACTGATAACACGAATTCATTTCCTCACGATCCATGTCCTGTCTACGATCCAACCCCATCTAATTAACTGAAACTATAGCTAACACTAATATAATAATACTATACTCAATAATAATCAGTGCTAAATTATACCTACAGCTAACTAAGTTTTTAATCAATTACACAAACTACCCTAAATTATATAGCAGATATGATCACCCTCCAACAAATGCATATGCAATTACAACCCTTTCACTTACCAACATACAACAATAGTTCACACAATACCTATATAATCCACTCTATATTAGTGAACCGATTCATCATATATTATATACAGCAATACCTAACTCTACCTCCCAGCTATATATGATACCTAAGCACTATGAAGCTAGATCACTACCCAATCCAAGCAAAGCACCAGTGACAGGCCAGTGACGAATAGATTACTATGAAATCAACACCATCATTTACAAGTTCTTCATTTACTTGTGTACATAACTTCCGGAAGATGCCAATAACAACATAAAATGATAGAATTAACTAATGTAACACTCATATGCACTATATAAACAAACACTCACCTACTCACTTAATCAGTAACCGATTACCTAATATCGACACGATAATGAATGTTAAGATTATCACCTAATGAAGTAAATAATCAATGAGTAGAATTGAAAAATTGAATAGATAAATTTAAAAATACCAGATAGGAGAGCTTACCTACTGAGATAATGCGTAAATCAGGAATATAAGCTTTAATAATATAATTTTAAAGAGAAAATCAACATATATCTTTGAAAATGAAATCTAGTAGGCATATTAAACGTAGATGTAATATCAGATGAAATAGTAGAGGTATCCTATAATTATTGTGGTGCATGCACAGAACTGAGGTCTCATTCTTAATTAAAAACAATAACTTGGTAAATGGTCGCCCTCACGTATAAATAAGAAGGAGATAGGAGATTCAAATCATCTGTATATTATTATGTATCTTTACTCACTCACTCAGAGAACTTTAAGATTAATATATATATATAGAACTTAAAAGATAGCAAATCCATTGTATGATAAACTCTGTATATAACTACTCATCACACATTAATGAACTTAACAATTAAATCTCATATATAACCTCTACCATAACGTATACTCTATTCTAGCTCTAGCACGATAATATAAAATCAATCTACATTACCTCTCAGCGACTAATCTTATCAATATTTTCATTACATCTTTCTTTGACATTTATAGAATAGATAGGTAATATCGGTATCTCAGAATGGGGTCACCTGAAGATTGGTATCTGTATGGGTAAAAAATTTGGTGTTGCTCCATCAATAGTTAAAATGTGATAGTCTAAATATTAATTTGGAAACAATTGAAAAATTTAAAACATCTTAAATATGGCCGATAATGATTCCTATTATTAATATGGCAACATTAGACCCACAAACCCTTGATCAATTAACTGTAACTATCATATTATATTCTCGACAACTCAACATACTAATAAACTAATAACAAACAATTATCACCAATCAAACCATCACACTCCACTACCAACAATAGGTTCATGTAATGATACATATAGGAATCATTTGAAATATAATATCAGTGATCTTTTCACATTCATTATCAATATATATATATTTATATATATATATAATATATATAATAATATAAAATAAATTATGTAATATCTGGCATCATCCATATCCAACAATCATGTTCATGTAATGATAGGCATATAGGCATCATTTAACATATAGTGACAAAGGAAGGTTATTGAATTAAAGTTAATTTATATATAAAATATAACTATTCACATATCATTAGACTACAAATTTATTTATTGAGGTTTCACTAGGTGATCTTTAAAGGTATCGAGTGTCAACCCACTTTTTATTGTTTAGAAATCAGTTAGATTGAGTAGAGAGAGCATTATTATATATTATAGCGAGGAGATAAGTAGAGCATTTGAGTCTACAATAAACCAGAGGAGAGTAAGAGAGAGAAGTAGCGCAAACGCTGAACCGTGAGAGAGAAGAGAAACTCTGACTCTAAAGCGCGAGAATTAGAACGTATTGTTGGGTTTAGCACAAGTGAGAATAGTGAGAGTGTCGGAGGATCAATTTATTAGATATATTTAATTATTTAATTATATTGGAAAATACGAGAAGATGAATTGGAAGTAAAATTCAGAGTAAGAAATAATGTTATATTACTAATGTGTACGATTATAGCTTTTAATGGCACTTTATTGGAGCCACCTATCAGGTGGGTCTTAAATATCGCACTCTAAGAGAGATTGATATATAAGGAGGAAGAGCCATACAAGGTGCAAGGCTATGTGTAATATGAAATTAATAAGGATTGGACGGGGAGAATTGGTGCTCTAGGCTCTATCTGTATTGAAACAATTTAATCAAAGAGAAGAGAAATGTATGAATTCACAAGTAGTGGCAGAGGCGATGTGGTAATAAAATTATTAACGCTGTGCGATAAAAGTTTTGTAATTGGTATGCTTATTAATATATCTAAGAGAGTTACCGTGGTGTATATATGGAGAGCGATTGATTAGGCGGGCAGCGTGAGAATGGATGCAAGGTAGTACAGGCGGTTACTATTTTTCAACCATGCCGTTCACATGCATAGGGTATTTAATTTTTAATAAAAATGGAATTTGGATCGTTTTTGAGAGTTATCAGTGATAAGCATATACACTAGGAAGAGAGGGGTACGGCAGTGAATGGGGCTATTCGTGATAGACAGGATCTAGACGCATAGAATAATAAAGACAACGCATGGAGAGAGAGAATGCGAGAGTTCAAACTATATGGTCCATGAATAGATACCACAGTGACGCGATATGAATATAGGAGTTTTGTGTGTACAAATCTATAGAAGAATATAAAGTCATTGAAGAGAGAGGTTGGAGAAATTGATTAAGAAGGAGGAGATTATCTGGGGACGGGCAGACACACGGTGAGTGGGAAAAAGGATAGATAGGGGCCGGATTTATTCGAGATGAAGGAGTAGTAAGTTACTGATTAGAGAGTAAGCGGGAACACGTCACTCTCGGGTCTTGATAGATAGAGTAATGGTATTTATTAGTTACGATTGGGAGTGAGTTTCAGCACAGCGTGAGAGAGAGAGAAACGGAGAGGTGTTCTGATTAAATTAAATTTATAGTCTGGAGGAAAAACAAAAGTGAGGGAAGTTGAAGATCGCGATGGGATCGTCAACAGTGAGAGATATAAATTAAGGAGAAGAGATTGATGACTATTATCAGGGAAGGTAGAGACATAGAGAGACGCAAATTAAAACTATTTGGTAGAATTGTGAAGGTAGAGAGGAGAGATCTAGGCTCAATGCATGTCGTTAACACTAGGAGATTTTTTACTCACACATGAGAGGCTAATGGTTGTGTAACTTATGATGGTAAATAGAATTACAGTGTAGTACACTACTGAGCTATCATGTGAAAATAAGAGGTGAGGAAGATGAATGAACTCTATTAAGTAAAACAAGCTTTCGCCTTAAGACAGACACATCTCTTTGGATGAGACCGTTTGTCTCAGGGATTAATGAAGCTCACTCGCGTGAGATATTAGCATATACTAGAGAGGAGTTAATGAGAATCCGTAACACAACTTGTGAGAAAAGAGGGAGAAAGTAACGTGTAGGAGCGTAGAGAAAGAAAAGAGAGTTTAGGAAAATGGGAGAGAATTAAAATAGCAAAGACATAAAGTAGTTGAGGAAATGGTTTAGGTCTCAAAATCTTACGGATGATAAGAGGGTAAAAATAGGAAAGTGAATAGATTTAGGTGTTGAGAAATACATAAGTACAGAACAATGAATATTATTGAAAATGATCTGCGGATCGCATGTGATGGCTAGCGACGATGGAAAACTATGAACCGAGAGATCTTTACTCGGAGGGGACACAATGAGATAGAAGGAAGTTCGGGGATCTGGGAAGTTTATGTATAAAAGAGAAGGGCTCTGGACTTAGGAGAGAATTTGAGTGATTCTATGAGCAGCAGCGTTCCGGAGAAGAAAGTCTGGGTGAGACATAATGAGATAATGGAGTATGAAAATAAGGCGGGGATTATTCAGATAGACAGAGTAGAGTTGACAGGATAAGTATATAAAGGACCATAAATCTCACACATTGGTGAGCATAAGAGACCGCATAAACCCCCTTATTGACGGGAGATATAATTATTATCGTGTAGGGAGGAGCTCATACACCGTATCGAACCGGTCGCGGGGTGTTAAGACTACATTATATCGGTTGTGGAGACGTTAGGATTTTCTGAAGAGCTGAGCCGGGATTTAACTCGAGTTGACTATCTCCTACTCAGAAAGTGTTAAAAGAGGGTATACTATCTGTGGAGAATTAAATCCATGGAACGTATGGGCAGTTGAGCAGATAAGAGCCATGAGGATTGTGACTATTATTGCAGATGCTCTGATGCACAGCTAATATTTCCTCACATTCTCCAAGTAAGATGGCTCAACTCGCTCTCCAGTGAACTCGCTATAGTGAGTATCCGGCTTATCCACAGTCTGATAGAGAGATAGAGAAAGGTGGATTATGTATCATTATAACATATTTATAGTAGGGGTAATATAAAAGCTTACCTAATTAACGGATTAAGTTATTATAATTTCCTATAAGGAGATATTAAAGTGTAATATTATATATGATAACATCCGTAAGTTATTACATTAAATCTCTTACTACTACTTGAAGTAGAGCAAATATTATGCTCATTCTTGAAGTCCGTGTCACAATTAAATAAGAATAAAAGGAAATCCCTCACTCAATGCATCATACTGAGCGCATGGTAATATGCGAAAGTTACATTATTAGAAAGTAAAAACAGAGGCTCATGTGAAACACTGACATTTAAGGAATATTATTTAAAAGAGGTAAGCAGAGAATTCTATTTCATCCTATACAAGTTATACCTACACAGTGATACAGATTAGTAGAATATTTAATATAGAATATAGAATACTCACTCCGTAATTCAAGAACAAAGAAAGTGAGTTTGCCAAGAGGATCAAAATTCAGAGTGGAGTTTATGGCATTTGGTGATTTTATTCCAGCTTTGTGAGTAGTAAATTGCAGGCCTCTACTCTATAACAGGAAGGTTGGGAAATATATAGGTAAATAAAGTAGTAAGACAGGTTGCATAATACTATTACAAGATTATAGCTGCAGGATAATTAATCCTCGACATGAGCATTTATAAAAAGACTGTATATTGCTGATGTAATCAGATGAGATGTTAGATGATGTTTATAAATAGGCTAAAATAAGTACTCAGCGTAAAATGTCAGGTCAAGATCGAGGGACCAAGAAGATTGTCAAAAAGAAAAAGACTAAGCGAAAAAAACTCTAATATAGTAAAATAAATTAATATTAGATATGCTAATTTAATACTAAACTATAACTCAATTTATTATTTATACTAAACTTGGCATCGAAATAAGGTTTCATGAAAGTGTTCATTATCCGTGAGAATAGGGTCTAATCTGACATCATCCCTTCATTACCTTTATCAATAGTCCTAGAATTGTTTGTTAAGTAAGTGCATTGACTCTCTCCATTAGAACCCTATACACAGATTAGCGTAAGCGACTCCAACTTTATCAGTATTTAATCCTATGCATTCAAATACCAATACAGATGTTCCTCTAGAGTTCAATATTCCAGGCACTTCTGATCAGTACTTATATATATACCTATCTCTATATATATAGTTATTATATAAAAACGAAATTGCAAAAACTTGAATAAGGTACAGATTTCTCTTGTGATACCACTAAATCCAACAAATTAAATACATTGAAAACAACATATGTCGGTATAAGTCACTCACTCAAGTTGAAAGCTATCTTAAACGGATGTAACTACACTAGGTGCGCACGCTTTAATATCTTATAGAAAGCTATTAAATAGTAAACATAGTGTTAAATTTATCAACGAGGAACGCTAAAATCTTAATCTCTCACATAATCTATAGTGTTTCATATAGTTATATCTAATATGTAAATTATAGTTCATGCACCATTAATATGATAAAGCAGCTAAATAGCTCATAAAATATACTATAATAGAAGTTGACGTAGCGATATTTAAATAGTGAGTATAGCTATCGCTAAGAATAAACCATTACTCCATTCTGTATAAACTATTAGATAACAATTATTATCTTTATACGTCTAATAAATCACCTAAAATTACTATAAGCTCTTATAAAATATAAGAAAAGCCTATACTTGACATGAGCGTATGCCCAGAACTCTCTGTTTTACAAACAATGCTGGAAGGTGATCATTATCTAAATATTATTAGTAAAAAAAGTGAAATATCTAACCACAGCGACATTTATGGTAAATTTAAGAAATCGCTTTGAGTGAAAATACTACAGCTCATAAATAGTAGTACCTACTATATTTAAAAGTAGTGAAACCAAGATATTAATTTCTAACTTACGAAGTGAATTAATTAAATACGTAATAGTATCAATAACTACCCTAAACAGTATTATACAGGTAATTAACCCACAGAATAAAAGTATATAAAAAAAGTGACGAATTAATAGTGATATGAAACATTGAAGCTACTTATAATTATTGTATTAATTTGATAAATTCAATATCACTTATTTTAATAAATTCAATCATATCACGCGTAGACTTATAAGGGTATCAGGTGTTAACATCTTTAGTTTAAATATATGGACTTTGAGTCCTTCATCGTAGTCAAGAAGAAATGTTTAATACACTCAATCGAGAATAGATCTTATTCTCTTCTGTTATTCTACGGGAGATACGTACTTTATTTTACGTATATACTTTATTTAACACATAACTATAATTAATTTACATTCTGATTTAATAATACAGGTTTAAATCTTGAAGAATCGCAAAGAATAGTAATTTATATCCTTATGATCTCACTGCAGACCTTCAGCTGTTACTAGCCATATACATATTTTAATATACTTTTGAAAAATTATTGCACCCATTTTGAGAAAGGATTAAGTCTCTCTTTTGGGAGAGAGAGATGAGAGAACAGTATAGAGAGAGAGAGAGAGCACAGAGAGAGAGAGAACGACGATTAGAAGGAGAGGATGAGGATGTGGTGTGTATTCGTCAATCTCAATGTCTATTTACAAAACTAACACTTTAATGTCGAAATCTGAATAGTAATACCTGTAGTCTTTTTATTCTTATGTATTGACTATTCGTTTCACTATTAATATTTTTAGGAGGGTGTATATATGTACGTGAAGTAGTAAAAATAGTATAGATACGTGGTTATCAAAGAAGATTAAAAAAGAAATATAACCATCGTAATATAGAACATAGTTTTGATAGAGCACAATAGGTGTTTTATGCAATAACTTTATTACCATGATATTTAATTAGATTAATGAAGCTGTTATAGGAAATTTTTGGATCAAAGAAAATTGTTTGATTTATGAGAAAAGATTCTTTCATTCATGAACATAAAATTTATTTATGTACCGCGTACGTACATCAAACGCAAGTCATACACAGGGAAGAGTCGAAAATATTCTTTTGGTCTAAATGCAGTGTAGTTATTTATTTCTCTATCTCTAGAGGGTGGAGTTATTATGAATGGGATAAAAAATCAGGAGGATGTCGGAATATCTACTAGAGAGTACATTATATTTGTGAGTGAACTTTATTGATTAAGAGACGATAACACCTTATTCATATATAATAATATACATATCTATATTTTTTATAATTTTTTAAAATATTTATAAATTAATGTATGATAAAGTATAGTTAAAAATACATTCTATCACTGTTCAATACCTTTATATTCATATTTAATATGGTTGTCTAATTGGGTTATTTATTATTCATATATATCTACTTTTTTAAATAAAATAGTTAATAAAGTTAAATATATTTAATGCATAAAATTTATTTTAAGTTCATATTATTTTATATTTCTATAAATAAAGGTTAATTAATATGCTTTCAAAATGATAAAGATACAGACTCAGATTTATACTACCCTATAAAAAAACTCTAGTATATTATATATATATAATATAATATATATAGTAAATTAATATTAATTAAATATATAATATATATATATATATATTTAATTATATATAGTAATAATATATATAAATATTATTATATATTATATTATAAATAATTATATTATATATATATATATAAATATATAAATATAATTATATATATAATATATTAATAATATAATATATTAAAATTATTAATATAATAATATAAAATAATATTATATATATAATATATAATATTATAAATAATATATAATATATATATATTAATTATAAAATATACTATATTATAATAATAATTAATATATATATAAATAATATAATAATATAAAATATATTATTAATATAAATAATATATATATATATTATATTATAATAATATTAATATATTAAATAATATATATAAAGGTTAAAAAAATTAACACCAATTATAAAATGAATGTTATATTAAAAGTACACTTAGGGTGGGGCGTGTGTTTATTCTTTACTCTGAATTACATATATGATATTATTTAAATAAAAATAATATAAAACATAATATAAAAAAAAAAAAATAGAAATAAATTAATATAAAAAATTATAACATAATAATAAAAACATATATAATAATAAAAAAAATAATACAAATTAAATATTAAATAAAAAGATAATAAATCAATATAAATAAATAAAATTATAAATAAGAAAAATATAATGTTAATTAAAATATAGAGTATAAAGCACTGATAAATTGATTAATAGAAAGTTAAAGTCAGAAAAAATAAACAGAAAATAACAAAAATATCAATACCATAATAATAATAATAACCTCTATTGATTAATAATAAAATAATAATAAAATAGAGTATATAAATTATTATAAATTAAAAGTATATGAGTTTAAATAGCATAAACTAAAATAGATATATAAGAGCAGTATAAGAACAGTAAAACATAAAAACATAACAAGCTACGTAGGTATAGTATTAACACCTCTCTATATTGAGATGTTATATTACAGTGAGTATTAATCTAGTATTTTAAGGTAAGTAAGTTATATATAAATTATAATATAGAATAAGGTAAAGAGGAGAAGAAAGGATATATGAGGTAGATGAAAGTAATAAAGTAAGTATATGAAATTATAATGAGCTACTAATTAACTACCTATTTTAAGTTAGTTAAGTTTAAACACCTCTGTTATGTGATATAATACTATGTGTAATTTACTGCTTATTAATAGGTGATATTAAAATTATTTAATAAAAAGGAAAACTAAAACTTTAAGAACAACTATAAGACATAGATAATAAGAGAAGGATAAAACCATAATAATATACAAAGCATATTTAATATATCTCATTTAGGTGTTATTAAGGTTTAACACCTCTATTTAAAAATATAGATATTGATGTATAGCTTAAAGTATATAGTAATCAGTTTATATATAATAATATCAATGAATTAATAATGAGTTCAAAGTGATATACATATATATAGTAAAGCATTAAATATACGTTAAATCAAAATACAAATAAATAAGCTAAACTAATATTACCTTTGGTGTATTATATTAATAGGTAAACACCGCTATTTAGATTTATACTGTGAAGATTTACGCTTTATAAGGTATGTAAAATAGTAATATATTATTTTTATATATATAAAATTTCTAACATTTTAGATTAAAAAACTGAAAATGATCAAGTAAATTATTTTGACGAAAGAATATATTCTTTAAAACTATGAAGGTAACCGAATATATCATTGGGACACACCTATGATCATATATTTTGACAATTTAACGAATGACCAAAGGAGCTCACTGCGTGGCCAGCAATATATCACCGGCATGTAAGCTGATATTATCCGAACAAAATCTTGAGGGGCGCTACGGGCCAAGCCGTGTGTTGAGATAAATTAGCTTTGGTAGGTTTCGTTTAGCAGTGCTAGGTTAAGCTGGATTAAGGATCTATAGGGTCATTATAGGTATATTATATATAGGCGGTTTACGCGAATTATAGCGCAGTACGGCTAGTGACTAATGCACCGTATTTTGAGTGACTACGGGTTAACGCGAGTATGAATTTCAATTGCTAGTCACTGCGTGAGCTAGCCATACTATATATATATATATATAATATATATATTATATATAATATATATATTATATATATATATATATATATATATAAATATATATATATATTATATATTATATATATATATATATATAATATAGTTTCATATATATATATATATATATATATTATATATATATTATATATATATATATATTATATATATATAATATATATATGGTTCGCCCCTTTCGCTCAAAATTCATTAGATTATGCCAGCAGACACTCCATATTTCTTTCACCACTTGCACTATAACAAAATTACACACACTCTTTTGAGACTATTTTTAAAGAAAATTTCACATGCAAACGTAGCCTTGGAGAAGTCAAAGGCCAACTTCAATAAATAGTTCCCCATATCCTATATTTCCAACATCATCACATGATGTTTGGTAGCTTCTGAAAATTAATTGATGATAGGGTTGGTGTCTCCTAGACTCTTCCCATTTATTCTTGGTAAACGGTCCTCTTTCTTCATTAAAATTGGCAACATTATAAATGTTCACGCTTGTTTGAACATCACCTTTTTTTTTTATTCTAGAACTTCCATCATCTTGTCTTACCGGATCAGATGTCTGTGTGCTCCAATAGCAAACCTTACTTTATTACCTCATACTGCTTTTAGAATATTGTTTATTTGGACACAACGATGTTCTTTGATTTCGTGCTCCTATTTTGGTGTCTTTTGAATTTCTCTCCTTTTTGCTTAGGATTTATTGCAATCAATTTAAAAGCTAAATTCACTTTTTTTTTCGTCTATTTCATCAACCATTAAGACTAGCTAGCACTAACATAAATGCTCAATTACATATTGTCCATATACTCACACCAAAATACGAAATCTCTCATATACCGCTCTCAATACACACTCTCTCTCGCTCAAGTACGTCTCTCACAATCATCTCTCTCTCTCTCTCTCTTCTCTCCTTCATCTCTCAGTCTCTCTCTCTCTCTCGTCTCTCTATTCTCTCTCTCTCATCTCTCATCTCTCTCTCTCTCTCCTTCTCGTATGATTTCAAAATCATCACGTTTTTCCACCGGTATCAACATTATTTTAGATGATTTCAATGTACATCATAGGCCAATGACTTTCCTTTACTTCTTAAGAATACAGCTGATAAACTAAGTCTAACATTTCATTAATCCAGAAATATCAATAAGAATGATGCAACTCTTTCCCGTATGCCCTTAATCGTCTTGGAAATGAGAACAACATCTTAATCCTTTTCTTAACTTAATCCTCTTAATTTCTTATAATCTGCCTTAATTCTTTTGACTCTGGTTTACATCTGATTACCTTCTAATCTCTGCATAATGTTCTATTTCTTGCAACTTATCCACAGAGAATGGACCCCATCCATTTGACAGGAGAACATTTTTTGACTTTGCTTCTTCTAAAAGTGAATAAATTGATCACTCTCTCTTACCTCTTATTAAAGCTAAAATCGTCGCTCAAACCTTTCCTCCTTCTCTCTCTCTCTTCTCTCTCTCTCTCTCTCGTCTCTCTTCTCTCACTTCTCCCATTCCCTCTCTCTCGTCTCTCTCTCTCTAATTTCTCATCTCTCTCGCTCTCTCTCTCTCTCTCTCTCTCTCTCTCTCTCATCTACTCTCTCTCCTCTTCTCTCTCTCATCGTCTCAATACTCATCTCATCATCTCATCTCTCTCTCTCATCTCTCTCTCTCTCGTTCCTCTCACTTTCTCTCATCTCTTCATCTCTCTCTCTAACTCTTCTTCTCTTCCTTCTCTCTCTCTCTCTCTTTTTCCTTCTACAGAATTCTTGACCTATGTTTCTTCTCTTCCTCGTAGAAATCACGAACATCTTTTCTCTCATCTTTTATTTCCACATTTATTGGAATGATTATTTTTTTTTTGTGGATGGGTTCCTCGAAATGCGCTGATCTTATAAATCAAGGTGGTGTTATGAAGGGGTACATTCCATTGTACAATCCATTCAAAATAAAAACTAGAACTATAGACTGCTGCTTGTTCTCGTCCTTCTATTTGCCGCTGAAACATTGTCTTCAGAAATTGTCGTAGTTTTCAACTCCATGAAAACTCGTTCTTATTATATTATATCTAAGCAATTGCACAAAATCTGTTTATCGAGATTCAAAAACATCTGCTATCCTTAAAAATAATGACAACATTTCTGATTCCTCTATCTTATGTTCTTTCTGGCATTTTTGAAGAAATGCTAGTTCAATTTTCTTCTTCCAATTCTCTTGTTTCAATGAAAAACATTATTTAAGGTTATTTGGTACGGTTTTTATTATTTTTTTGCTAAAGTTGGTCAAATACATTTTAACTTGTCAAACATTTTCCTTTATTTCCTCTATAGAAAATTAGTAAGTTATGTCTTCTTCTCCACATCCTTCCTTCTCATTTATTCTTAACAAAATAACTTCTTCCCATCTCATTTATTATGCGTTACGAAATAACTTCTTCTAAAGATGCTTTTTTGTTCTTTCAAAGACAAATGCTAAGAAGACTACGGTGCTACCGGTATCTCTCTTGCGCTTCCCAAAACTTGTGCTTCCGAGTTGGCACCTTTACCTTGGTAACCTGTTTCATCTATGCCCATCAACTTCAACCTTTTCCTCCCATTGGAAGAGTGAGCTCATTCAAATTGTGCCGGAAAGGGAGGGGCTCCCCTCTCAACCCTCTAGCTAAATTTTTTCCTTTCAAACGTTTTTGAACCTAACTGTAACAAAAAAATTTGAAAAATCTTAAATCTTCTAATTATATTTCTGATTGGCATCATTGCTTCCATAGGGAATTACCGATTGATGTCCTATTTTTTTTTCCTCTCTTCGGCATTTCGTTGAATATTTCGTTGTGGCGTTTGATATCTCGAAAAATCCCGCCAAAGTTCGGCACAAATATTTGATCTCTAAACTTCTTAACTTCGATTTATATCCTACTCTTTATAACCTTTCCTTCTGATTTTCTTTCCTGCAGTTCTATAGCATCTATAAAATACAACACACGTTTATCCTTTAAATCTATATCCTCTTATTCTTCATCGTTCTTCTTTCTTTCTAATTTTTCATTCTTCTTATTCTTCATATTCTTATCGTGTTATTCTTCAGGTTCTGTTTCATCTCCTCATTTTTTTTTATTTTTCATCAAAAATTTTCCTCCCTTCATTTCGTTTCATATACACTCATACTGACAACTCCTCCCTTCAATGTTCCTTTCAATTTGTAAATCGACAAACTCAATAGCACAAAACTAATTCTATGATGGTGACCTTGGAGCAATTTATCTCTTGTCTTTTTCTTATTTTTAGCTAGGGTAAATAAAACATTATTGATATAAATGATTAAAAACTCAGTTCGTTTACACATCTACTAGACATAATCTTTCACGTCACCCATCGCAACATCTTTGAAAACACTTCACATAACTCAAGATATCTTTTGTTCTTAACATTCTTGGTGTTGCCTTGTCATTTGAAATTTCTAAGAAGGACCACATTATATTTATCTCACTTAATATGCTTCTAAGTGGTAGGGTGTCCTAGGGTGCTTTAAGAACTTCTCAACACCGCTGTAGTTTGCTATGCATAATAGTATTGTTCTCCCATGTGCGGAGTACGCATAGCTCTCATTAATAAAATGCATTATCGATCTCATCGATTTATAGACTCTCCCTCTCTCACTAACTATTTCCAATATATTTCAGGCTGTCAAACTGTTGCATCATTTTCCGAATGTAATCTTAACACCAGCGCCTCCTGGTCTTCCTACAAAATAGACCACAGTCAGCCTCTCACAAGTCACCGGGCTCCTCTTCCTGGAGCCTCTCCACCTCTCGGCAATTCTATTTCATCCCCGCGCGCATGCGGCTCTAAGATGATCCTCACTTCCTTGAAACAAGGCGCACCTGTAAGCTTATACCACTCTTAACATTCCTGGTAGGATATCACCAGAAACGTACGAATTATAAAGATACTGACCATAGACTCAACCGACATTATAATTCCTAACTGTACACCAGTGGTAAAATATAGATTACCCTCTATTAACTCTAGCACGCATCTACTCAAATGAACTTTAGTCCCTATTTACATTCACTCAAACTCTGAGTTTATAAATTATTGCAACCTATACCACCTTCACTCCAAGTTATTTATCTTTCTGACCACACTTAGACTCAACCGCTCATTATAAGTGCCATCATTCCTTCCCTTTTATCTAATCCAAAACGACAATCAAAAACCTCATAATATTATAATAACATCTTCATAAATAACACTCACATGCAATCCAGCTGCTGTTGACGATCATCTTAAACATCTATACTCTCAACTACTGTGAGACTTGTCATCATCTAACTCACAAGACCGTAACATTACTCTTAATTACTTATAATCAATTAACTTATAAACCCCCTTGCACTTATTATCATACGCCTGCCCAAATCTCTACCATCACAATCTACTTCAACTCTCTTCAGACTTCGAACCAAAAAGCTAGAAAAGCCCCCATAAAATATGCCCAAACCCGGCAGCAAATTAAATGCACCAGAAAAATGCCAGCGAGGGGCATATGTGGCCACACTCTCCACATAGCCTTCTCCATTCATCCCATTCCATGCCTAATCACCAATTGTCCGCGCTCGAATTCCTCTCCACCGCATCGCATTACTTATTCATAACCATCCAATATACAACAAATTGAATAAAAATCCATAGGAACAGTTATAATTATTATATTATATATATAATATATAATTAATATATAAATAAAATTATATCAAGTATATCATATATATATATTAATTAATTATATATACATATAATAATATATATATCAATAGTAAATATTATACTATATAATATTATTAATATATTTATATATATATTAAGTAATATATTATTATATATTTATATAAATAAATAATAAAATATATAATTATTATAAATAATAATATTAATATATATATGAATATATAAATAATAATAATAATATTATAATAATATATTTATTTAATATAAATAATAATATATATGTATTATAAAAATATATATTAGTAGAATGTACTATTATATTATCAATGAAATATATGATAATGTGAATACATATTAAATTATAAAATATATTACCACAATATATATAATTACTAATATATATATTCTGCAATCATAATTAAAGAAAATTAATAAATAAGTATCTTCACATGGGAATCTGTATTATTACGGTGTTACTTTAACAGGTATTTATAGTGAGTTGTTTATATATGTTATTATTCAAGTACTTCCCTATGAGTTCAGAGACCCACCTTAATGGTGTTACCTATGAAATATACATGAAATATATTGATCAGAGAAGGATAAGTATGATTAAAAGTAATAAGTAGTATAATAAGAGCTGAATAGATAGATATAGGAATGGAAGTATTTAACCCACACAATATAAACTTGCAATATTCGACTTGAGTTATAACAATCCAGTCACTAAAAGTATAATATTATATTATAAATATATTATTATAAGTATATATGATATATATATTATATATAATATATATATATATATATATATATATATTATATATATATATATATATAACTAGTATTTAATACTATATATATATATATAATATATATTTATATATATATATTTATACATATAATATATATATTATTATATATATATAATTATATATTATATAATATATAATTATATATATAATATATATATTACTAATATATATAATATATGATTATATTCATAAATATATATAAATTATAATATATATGATCGTTATATATATATAAATTATGAATATAATAGTAAGTATTAACTATATATAGTTAGTATTTTATTTATATATATTAATAAACTATATATATTTTAATATACCTGTATATATTATATGAAAATCTTATTATCATAATTATATACTGTAGTATAGTTTATCAATAATCAATATAATAACTATATAGGTTCTCATTTGACGGAAATAAGTCATACAAAATTAATCAATTAAATAACAATTATGCTGACATATTAACATAAGCTAATACATGAAAACACACAATACCGCAAACCCCTTAATAAGTTGAGTGGTATGTTCTCATACCTATCTCACTCAAAATACGTCATAGCTTTCCCTATTATCTACGTATATACTGTCTATTAACTGGTTCATAATCATTATAGTGACCTCTAAGTAAACTAAATATACTTTATTATTATTATTGTAATTAAAGTTAATTTATATAAGTATTAAGTAATTAAGTAATATTATAATATATTAACAGTAAGTAATATGTGATTATAATCACATTACGGATAATATAACTTATATATTAACCTAGAATTAAGATAAACGGTATATATATAATAACAAAGGATCTCCCAAAACTAAAATAAAAAAAAATAAACTCTCAAATAATTATTAGTATAAAAATATATAATAAAAATAATGTGTATAGTATATAAATATATATAATACTATATAATTATAATATATATATATATATATTATATTAATAATTTAATTAAATATATTATTATATACTTTATAATAATAAAAATATACTATATATAAATATATATTATATTTTATTATATAGTATATAGCTATAATATATAACATATATAATAATAATAAAACCTATATTTTGATATAAAAACCCAAGTAAAAAAAACAAATTAGCACACAAAAGGCGATATAATATAGTTATTACTATAGTTATTACCAAATATCACCTATATTATTATTATTATATTATATTATATAATGATTTTTTATTTATATAATATTTATTTATTATTATACTAGTATGATATAGTGAATCGGATAACCCGGAAGTTCAATAATGAACTGTATTTACGGAACATGCGGTAATGACGGAATGCGATTAGTCGGATTCTTAAGAGGAGGAGGTGCGGATCGATATGCGGTTAATGCGGGATCTTCTCTAGATGAGGTGTGATACGCGGACGGCATACGAGGACAATAGCGGAGAAATCCACAGGCTCGCCGCGGAAATGTTTGATTCCTTTGAAAGTCTATCGCAATATCAATATACTAAATACTATAACAACTAACAATATATGACCGTCACCTCTAAAACTCAATACTATAAATACTAATAAAACAACAAAATATATATTTTATACCACTAATCACATATTTTTTGACTTTAACTAAAAATATATATATATATTATATATTATATATATATATAATATTTTACAGCTGTTCTCCGCACTTCTCACGTGAGCTTATATGAAGGCCCATTCAGGGAGGGGGTGTTGGCAACGCCAATAATTTTCATCAGCGTAGCGCAAAATTATCGATTACAGGTATAGAACTACAAGACGACAGGCTTTAATAGTGAGGGTAGAGATATTTAAATATTACAGCAGGAATATAACACAGAAGATGAAGTGTAATATCCACAAAAAACGAATATAATAGAGATAGTGGACTAGGGAAAAGAATGTTAATAAGCACACGTCAGCTATTAACGAAAACTAGCTCTGGAGTTATACCACATATCCACCTAACACAATTAACTCTAAGTATGCATACAGACAAGCAAACGCCAAGCCCCTCTCTGCTAGAGAGAAGTAGGCATTCGGTAAGTAGGATTGAAGACCGACCCTAACATCCGGTCCGGTTAACCCGTGAGCAGTGGTAAGTTCGCCTCGCTAACTACTCTTGTCGCGGCTTCTATTTAGTACCTATAGTATAAAGAGATAAGTACCAAATCACGCGCCGCAAAGATAGCCAGGGTCAGGTGAACTGGGAAAGCTCCAGAACAGTTTTTGGCCCTTTGACCCTATCTAAAAGCCGGGTATGCCGGATGAAACCAGAACTAACCCCAGATATGAGAGCATACTCCATACAAGGGGCGGCATGAGACACATTGTATAGCTGGAAGTAACTGAGAAGAGGAATAAATGTCTCGCAGTCTAAGCAGAAACTCCCAGTTTCTTTGAAGCTGCCCTAGCAACCGTTGTTATTTGAGGAATGCTCAAAGATTTTTTTTGTTTTATGTTAAGGCCAAATGGATGTTTAGATTGTCAACAGGAGAGACTCGAAGAGAACCGTCGAAAGATATAGGAAAGTTTAAAGGGATTTCTAGAGAGGGAGATTTGTGAAGTTGAGGTTTTTTAAAAAATTGAAATTTTCAAAAACGGTTGAGACGGACCCCACCCGGAAATTCTATCCAGTAAGAGACAATACAGCGAGGAATAGAATCGTGAACAGGTTAAGACGAGAGGCAATTCTAGAAGTTAACGAGAAAGAAGGATTAGAATTGAAATGAGTTTTGAAGAGCGAAGATCAAGGGTCATCGGGCATTATGGGCATTCAGTGATGGACTAGGAGTTAGATGTTGCATGGTCAGAAATCATAATTAACACAGTAAAGTAATTAAGAAAATAAGAAAACCGAACCCCGGGGAACACCACTATTGACAGAAAAAAGAAGAAGTCGCTTCATTACTAACAACACAGCCGATATTGAGCACTTGAAAGAAAGCTTAGACAATAATTTAAGCAATAACGAGAAGGAGGGGAAACCCAAAGCAATGGGAGCTTGGAGAGCAGTTGACGCCTGTTCCATACCCGGCAAATGCTTTGGATTGTCAAGCGCGCACCACGCAAGTCTTCCCGTAGTTCGTAAGAGCGGAAAACCATAATTGGTTTAAATTGGAAAGTAGTATTCGCCAGTAGACTTGTAACGGCCCAAAAGCCGTTACTGGCGATCGGAAAAGACGAGAGATGAGATCCAGGATGGGTCTGAAGAAGTAGAGCTTAAGAAGGGTTTACTAAAAGATCTTAGATAGTATGAACCTCAGAAATGATATAGCTAGTCAGTATAGGCGAATAAGTTAGAAGGATCCAGAGGGGGCTATTACTTTTTTCGGAATAGGTTGGGACATGTAGCAGTGTCATATCCAACACTGAATGAAATTGCTAAAGTATTTGAGACATAGAGAACTCATCACGAGCTTGAACGAGCGGGCGGGTGCGGTTAGCACGTTAGGCACAATTTTAAATCCCTCAAAACTCGAGCGAAGGAATGTCCATCCGAGCCACCCGCTTCTTAACTGTCAATAGATCTCAGGTGGAGCCCATGCAGGACAATCAAGTGTAATCTCTAGGCAAAGACATATAGGGACAGCCTGAGATTATGAGATAAGGTAGGAGGAAGAGGAATGTGCCAGAGGGAATTCGGTCCACAGGGTTGATAGTTTAGAGGGTAAATATAGGAGCAGAAGGATTGGCTCACTTTTCAGTTTTTGGAGAGTTAGCAAACAGAGCCATCAGATCGAATAAGAGGAGAGAAGGTAGATTTAAGATTTCAGTGGTTAGGAGGATTGCTTTTTTTGCGACAATCGTAGGCCAGAAATGATTTAGTTATTCTTATAGTAGGAGGAAACCAAGAGTTATCAGCAACTTTCGTACGTTATGATAATAAGCCCGCTTTGTCGTCGTAAAAGAGTTATCCCGATTTGAGCATTATAATATTCTATCGCGTACAAGGACACGACCCAACAACACACATTAATAATGTAACTTGATCCATAGCTGAAGAAGTATAATGACACCACGGATTATATGTCATCAACGAATTGTGAATAGTATTTAAAATGGATTATAAAATAATGAGGCCCCAATAACTAGCTCAAAATAAATAATTACCAGAAAGCGGAAAAACTGAGTAATCATAATATAACCAAAATTCAAAAGGCCAACCTATTCACAACTATCTAAATACATTAGATAAAAACTACAATCAAATATCTCAGATATATAATATATAAAAGCACTTATAGTATTTATTATATAGTATACGAATATATATATATATATATATATATAAAACATTATTACTAATATATAATAATAGTAATAAAAACACGTTATTATTGGATATCGACCAAGACTATAAACATATATATACGTATATAATATTGTATATATACAGAAATCGAAATTCAAAAATACAATTATTTCCCATATACTCCCATGATAAAGATGCCAAATAATATTATTATATGCATTTAATCAAATTCAGAAAACATCCTCAACATCTCTTCATTTTTCAAAGGAGGATGCGGATTTAGGACCCGTTAAGTGGGAGTGCGAATGCCGATCAGAACGGATAGCGCCCTCCAATTTAGGCTGGCTGCTCCCTGCACGTCGAAAGTACTGCTCACAGCGGTACCCCCTCTGCGACATCCGGCTCGATTCTTAATCATCGGTCATCCTCCAACTAAGAGTGAGTAATGTAGATTGCTGACTGACGTAAATGAGCAATGCGTCCAAAATATTTATACGTATATATTATTATAGGTCTCAAGTTTTGGATAAAGCCGCTATAACTAAAAAAATAACAATGTTAGTTATAATTATGTTATTGATATATAATATAATAATAATAGAGCAGATAAAAATATAATTAGTAATATATATATATATAAAATTTAGAAGATAGATTATATTATTTATAAAACTATATAGTATATATATATATGAACTATATATAATATATACTATTTTCATTATATATATATCATATATAATTAATATTACTATATATCATGCACTATTTATGCCTAATTAGTATATACTGTATACCGATAAGATAGGTCAATATGATTATATTATATATGATTTTATAATATATATACTATATTATGTTATTATCTTTGTAATTTAATTATATTATATAATTATATTACTCATATTATATAATACTATATACTAGTATATAAACGGCAAGCGACGTGATGGATACTGCTTTATGTTACAATGACAAATAGTTATATCGATAAAATATTTTCAATTCAATATAAGCTTACAATGTTGTAATAACTGATGACACTAGTATAGACATAATCTACTGTTGTTCTAATTGGTTTCAAGTTTAACTTGTTCTTGAGGTGGAATATTCTTGCTTTTCACAATTGAATTGAATCGAATGATATAATAATAATGAATAATAGTGTAAATGAATATGTAAATAGCAAGTGGTGTCTAGTGGAGAGTTATGTGTGTGTGCTGATGTAGAAAGGAATGAGAGGTTGTAAGTGTTGTGGTGTTTGTGTGTGAGTATATGCATCGTTGTTGTTATGGTGTAAACGTGAAGTAGTTTGTGTGTGAGATTATGGTTTGTTCTGGATGAATGAAGCGATTTCAAAATAACCTATACATAAGTTTGAAAAGTAAAGTGTAAAAATAAGTCACGGGTTGTAAAAAATATAATATAAAAGAGGGATATAATTAAATAATAATAATACATAATACATAATAAATAATGGAGTTAGAGGTATAATAATAAAAATAATAGTTCAATAAAGCTAGATAAATAGATAAATAATATTAATAATCAATATATAATATCATGCACATGCGCGAAAAAGATAATCAATCAAAAATAATACATAATAAATAATAATAACTATAATACATATAACTAATAATACATAATAAACTCAATAATAATAATAATAATAAAATTATTATTAAATAATATAATAATAAATAATCAATTCAGATATAATTATTAATAATAATATAATAAATAATAATATAATAATACAAATATTATTAAAACTGTTTGAAAATATTTTAGCTTATAGGTGAATGAATAATATCAAGGTTAAAATGATTAATTAAAAACATAAAATGTTATTATAAAGATAGTCTCAATATATATTACAAATATTTGACTACTATTGTGATGGAGTTTAAAGCTGCATATAAGCCAAGTAAAAACAAAAGCATATTATTCTCTCTGTTGCAACAACGTTATTGATTTACTGTTTTACTGCTTTAGGGTCTATAAGAGTACATGTTTGTAAAAAAACTGTCTATATAATTAAAAGTATGATTTTATAAAGTTTAAAGCCCGTTAAAGCAGTAAAGCAGTTAAACAAAAGAATATTATCCCCCTCTGTTGCTATGCATTACGCTGATATGGTGTGATTTTTACTTTTTACTGCCTTTTAGAGGGTTCGTTTTAAATGTCACAGTGTTTTAATAAAATTTTATGTTCAGCAGTTTAAATAGTATAAGATTTGAAATCAAAGTCATTCAGTAAAAGAACGAAAAGAAGTGTAAGAAAAGAGTATTTAGCCCTCTGTTGCATGGCATTTTTTGCCGCTATTGATAATTACTCTTTTACTGCATTTAAGAGGCCCTGTAAAGTAAATGATATTTTTTAATAAAAATTTCTTAAAATTTAGTAAAATACAAAATGTTTATAAACAAAATAATAAAAATTTATAAAGAATAAAATAGTTATTAAAATATAATTCTTTAAAACTCAATCTTCAATTTAATCAATAATTTTTATAGTGCTTAATATTATTAAAATTTTTATAAAAGATAAAAGCTTATATTAAAATAATTTTTACTCAATAACATTGAAATATGTTTATGTTGTCATTGAATCTTCTCGTTCATGTGTATTTTGTTTATTATCTTTAATTAAAACATTTAAATGGTTTTAATAAATTACTTATTACACGTAAAAATATGACGTAAAGTAAAAATAACTAACGAATAACAGAAAAAAAGCATTATGAACCCGTCCAAAATATCGAGAATGATTTAATGTTAATACAAAATAAGATAGACTAGAGTGACCACACATTAAACAAATCGAGTACATGATTTAACTTGAGTACAATAGTTGTGCAACCGTTTAACGTAAATAACCTTTGTTGTGCTACATTATGTTCTTTTTTGTGTATGATTAAGAGAATGTCGTTTTTAAGTTCTATGTGTTAAGTTTCATATATATTGTGTTAATATAATTAGCATAAAGAGCCATAAGTTTAAGTTTAGAAGCATAAGTCTCATGCAACTTAATAACTTACTAAGGTTTTATTAATTTTAATTTCATTTAATAAAGAGACCAATCACCGGAATAGGGAGTCAGACATATTCTCATATGTGTATATTAGACCCTTTAAGAGTATTGAAACTATGTTTTTCATGCTCTGACAAAAACTATGTATAATATATAAATCTTTGAGGCTAAGTGCTTATGAGTTTAATTAACTCAAAGCCTCCATTATCCACACCTTGCAATGTTGCCCGCCTACATACAACATTCGTCGCTAAGAAAATGTTATAAACAAAAAGTATTACTGCAATCACTTAATTGCTATAATACAAAGTCTCTCGTTCTCCTTCCCTCATTCTTTCATGTATTTTTTTGATTGTTATAAAAAAGGGTAATCATATGATTTTAATTTTAATGATTATTGGTGTTTTTGCCTGTGTTGAATGCTAGTGCTGTTGGTTTTTACACTTTTGTATTTCTGTGTATTATTTTGATTTACATTTTTAAGTTCCTTGCTCTTGGTGTTTTTCCTGTTGTTTATGTTGTTTGTTGATGCTGTTGCTTTTGTGTTTAACACTTGTATTTCTGTTGTTATTTTGTTCTATTTTAGTCTCCTTCTCTTGGTGTTTTCCTTGTTGGTTTTATTGATGTTGCTGTTGTGTTTTTACACTTGTATTTACTGCTGAGTTATGTTGTTCTTTTTGCCTTACTTCTTGGTGTATTTTCCTGTTTGATGTGCTTGCTGTTGCTGGTTTGTTTGTTTTACACTTGTATTTCTCTGTTATTTTGTTCTTTTTAGTCCTTTCTCTTGGTATTTTTCCTGTTGTTGATCTGTTGACTGTTGTGTGTTTTACACTTGTATTACTGTTGTTATTTTGTTCTTTTTGTGTCCTTCTCTTGTTGGTTGTTCCTGTGTATGCTGTTGCATGGCGTTGTGTTTTAACTTGTATTCTGCTGTTATTTTGTTCTTTTTTAGTCCTTCTCTTGGTGTGTGTTTTCTGCAGTTGTCTGATTTGTTTGCTGTTGCTTGTTGCTGCGTCTCGCTGTTGCGGGCTGTTGCTGTTGCGTGTTGTGTTGTTACACGTATTTCTATTTCTTTGTGCTCTCTAAGTTCCTGATATTTAGTTTGTCTGATTTGTACTTGGTAATCTTAACCTAACCAAGCCTACCTTAAACCTCAACCTTTCAAAAACCTTTCTTATTTAATTTGCTTTTTATTGTTGTTTACTTTGTTATTGTTCAGTTCTTCTTATTTTTCCTGTGGGTTGTGCGTATGTGCTGTCGTACTTGGTAAATTCTCTAAAATAGTTGATTGATTGGTTATTTATGCTCTTGTTGTTTGTCTAGTTATTTAGTTATTTTTAGTCTTTTTTTGGTTGTTTTCCTGTTTGTTTAATGCTGTTGCTGTTAGTGACTTCTTACATTGTATTTTCTGTTGTTATATTTTGTCTCATTTAGTTCTTCTATTGGTGTTTTTTTCTGTTGTTGATGGCTGTTGCTGTTATGTTTTACACTTGTATTCTGTTGTATATTTTGTTCTTTTCTAAATTTCTAAATTATTTTTATGTTTGTTATTTAATGCTCTTGTTGTTTTTGTGTTGTTATTTGTCTACTTTTCAATCACGTCATCTCAGTTTTCTTTTTTCTATGTTGTTCTATTTCGTTTGTTAGGTGTTTTACACATTGAATTTCATGTAGTTATTTTTGTTCTCTTTAGGTCCTCTCGCTTTGGTGTTTCCTCGTTTTATGCTGTTGTTGAGTTGTGTTTTACACTTATATTTCTGCTGCTTCTAGTTTGTTCTGTTTTAGTCCTTCTCTGTGGTGTTTGTCCTTTGCTTGATCGCTGTTGCTGGTTGTGTTTTCCAATTTTGGTTATGTTGTTTAATTTGTTCTTTTTAGTCCTTCTCTTGGTGTTTTCCTGTTGTTTATGCTGTTGCTGTTGTGTTTTTTACACTATGTATTCTGTTGTTTATTTTGTTCTTTTTAGTCCTTCTCTGTTAGTTTTTCCTGTTTGATGCTGTGCTGTTGTGGTTTACACTTGTATTTTCTGCTGTTTATTTTGTGTTTTTAGTCTTCTCTTGGATGTTTACCATGTTGGTGATGCTGTTGTCGATGGTTCGTGTTGTATTTTACACTTGTATTTCTGTTGTTATTTTGTTCTTTTAGTCATATTTTTTGTTCCTGTTGTGTTGATGCTTGTTGCTGTTGTGTTTGTACACTTGTATTTCTAGCTGTTATTTTGTTCTTTTGTTTACTCTCTTTGTGATTATTTCTGTTGTTGATTTGTGTTGCTGTTGCTGATGTAGCTGTAGTTGTTTTGTGCTGTTGCTGTTGTGTTTTACACTTATTTCTTTGTTGTTGAAGTTTATCTTATATCTTTCTTAGTAATACTGGTAATCTACCTACCTAACCGTACCTTAACCTAACCTAAACCTAACAAACTAAGATTGTGCTTTTATATTGTTGTTGTTGCTGTTTATCTTGTTTTAATTGTTCATCTTCTTATTTTTTCCTTGTTTCCTATCGCGTCTTCTTCTAATACTTGCGCTGCTTTTCTTGCAACTTAGTTATCTCTTTGTTTCGTTGGTGTCTAGCTTATTCTAGTTTATTTGTAGTCCTTCTCTTGGTGTTTTCCTGTTTGTTATGCGCATTGTGCTGTTGTGTTTTACACTTGTTATTTCTGTGTTGGTTATTTGTTCTTTTTAGTCTTCTCTGTGTATGTTTTTCCTGTGTGTTGATTGCTTGTTGCTTGATTGTGTTACACGTATTTCTGTTGTCTGTTTAAGTTTCAACTGAATATTTATTTTGCTAGAGTTTGTACTTGTAAATCTAACCTACATAACCTAACCTAAAGGCCTAACCTTCTTTTATTGCAATTTATACTGGTTGTTTTTGTTTATCTTGTTTAATGTTCTATCTTTATTTTTACTTGTGTTGCTAAGTAAATTCTGTCGTGTTATTGTAAATTTTCTAAATAGTTTTTTGTTGGTTAGTTTAATTGCTCTTGTTGTAAATTATGTCTAGTTATTATTGTGTTTATCTTTTAGTCCTCTCTTGGTGTTTTCCTTCGTTGTTTATATGCTGTTGCCTGTGCTGTTTTGCTACTTGTATTTCTGTGTTTTATGTTTGTTCTTTTTTTAGTTTCTTTCTCTTAAGTGTTTTTCTGTTGTTGGGTGATGCTGTTGCTTGTTTATGTGCGTGTTAGTGTGTACATGTTTGTTATTTGTTACTTTCTAAATTTTCTAAAATAGTTTTCCTTTTTTTTATATTATGGCCATGTTTGTGCTTTGTGTTGTTATTTTCTTCTTTTAGTTCTTCGATTGAGTGTTTTTTCCTGTGTGCTGTTGCTTGTTGGATCAGTATATATGTGTTACACTTGAGATTTCTGTAGTCTATTTTAATCCTCTTTAGAATTCATATCGCCTTTGGTGTTCTGTTTTTTATATATGCTGTATGCTTAGTGTTTACACTTTGTATTCTTGTGTATTTTGTTCTTTTTGTCCTTCTCTGGTGTTTTATCTTTGTTCTGATGCTGTTGCTGTATGTGTTTTACACTTCGTATTTTCTGCTGATTATATTGTGTGCCTTTTAGTCCTTCTCTTGGTTGTTTTTCCTGTTGTTGATGCTGTTGCTGTCTATACTGTTGTTATTTTTTTTCTTTTTAGTCCTTCTCTTGGTTTTTCCTGTTTTTGATGCTGTTCTGTTGTGTTACTCAACATTGTATTTCTGCTTTTTATTTGTGTTCTTTTAGTCATTCTCTGGAGAATGTTCACTGTTGTTGATGCTGTTGCTGTTTGCTGTTGCTGTGCTGTTGCTGTTGCTGTGTGTGTGTTGTTTGCTGTGTTGCGTGTTGTTTATTTTGTTTACGTTTGCTTTTCTGTTGTTGTTTAAGTTCGCTGATAATTTATTTGCTGATCTGTGACTTGTGGAATCTTAACCATAGACCAACCTTAACCGTAACCTTCACAGATACTTGACAGTTTTCTATATTGAGGTGGTGTATTTATGCTGGTCAATTCGTTCACTCGTATCTTAATATTCCTTCTTGCCGTGAGCAAAGAGGTTGACTATATACGTCGTTACGATGAAATTTCTGAAGATTGTGATATTGGTTATTGATGCTCTGTGCCTTTCGTGCTAGATAATTAGTCTTTTTTAGTCTCTTTCTTTGGTGTTTTTCCTGTTTTATGCTGTTGCTGTTGGTTTATACCGTAATTCTTTATTTGTTCTTTTTGTTCTCGTTGGGTTCTGTTTGTTGATGCTGTTCTGTTGTTTTACAACTTGTATTTCTTTTGTTATTTTGTTCTTTTAGTCTTCTCTTGGTGTTTTCCCTGTTGTTTATTGCTGTTGCTGTTTGTGTTTTACACTGTATTGTTATTTTGTTCTTTTTAGTCCTCTTGATGGTGTTCCTGTTGTTGATGCTG
>JABUQX010062091.1:0-2500 GCA_015478945.1 Trachelipus rathkii
TAAGAATGATACAAGTTTGCCACGCTTCTAAGTTCTAACTTTTAAGGGTAAAAAAAAATGCTTTGTTCCTGTTCAAAGGCGCGGCTATAGGCGCAGAGAATTGGCTGTGCGCCTTTGTGCTTATCCGCCCTTTTTAGAAATTGTTGCGCCTATGCGCCTTTGCCGCCTACGAATTGATAGTGCGCCATAGCGCATAGGCGCATAAGGCGCAACGCCCAGCTCTGCAAATAATGTATATATATATATATATATATATATATATATAGTAGTATATATACTATATTATATATATATATATATATATATATATATATATAATAATTTATATAATATATAGTATATTATATATATATATATATATATATATATATAAAACAATGGACACTGCTCTTTTGAGCGCTCAGGTCGCATACCTCCTTAATTGAGTAGGGCTTGTGCGTGCGACATTACTTTCTGCACAGTCTCATATTTTTCTCTATCCAACAATATGACCCCAGCCTTAACATTTATGCTCATTCTTCCATGTACCCCACTGGTAAAGCTGGAAAACACTTCCTTTATCTATTTTCTCAATTAACTTTGACTTGCACATTTTCAAACGTCGGATATCGGGGCATGTCGGTCTTTGAATTTTCTCTGGCTTGGGAATTTTACCAAACTTTGGTGAAATTTAATAGACCTCTTCGAGCTTTGCTCATCAGACGAGACTATAATCTCAATAACCTATAGTAATCTATAATAGCCGGATGCCAATTTTCAATATCTGTGGATGTGGATAGCTGTTAGTTCTAGGCATCAAGAGTTAACTCATATTCTAAGTTTGTAAACACATTTGAGTAAAAATATATCAAATAATTATGCTTATTATCATAATGAAGTTCTCTATTTTGGGGATTTCGATGTATATACTATATAACAATGAGTGGTTTTGATCTCTCATACTGATCTTAAAGTATATTTGTTTTCCACTTTTCAATTATTGTATCAATGATTACTGGTAGACCTACAACATACTTCTGAAAAATTGTCCAACTAGTTCTGAAACACCTTGTACCTAATGTTTTATCACTAATTAGTATTTCCTCATAAATACGCCATCCTCGCTCTATTGTTAAATCTGACCAAACAGCCTTTATGTCTTTAATTTTAATCAATTCTTTCTTTCCTACTGCTAGATATCCGTGGAGTGGATTTATTTGAACTCAATGACCCTTCGGCTTCCTGCTTGTAAGGTTTGGGTGCTGTTACCGCTGATTAGGATGAGCCATGTATGGTGTCATTCCTTCTTCGTTTAATCTTTCCATTCAAATTCATTGTTCGATCGTGCTAGGGGCAGAGCGTATCAGGAATGAAAGAAAATATTGCTTCTAATCTTGCTAATATTCGTTTAGCTCCGATTCGTTGCAGTTCTATTATGTGACGAGCATATTAGACTTTTACCAAATTAAAGTTGGCTGACCTCCTTGGCTCTCGTACTGTCAAGTCTTTCTGGACTCTTGCCAAAATATCTGCAAATCTGCCTTTCCTCCTGTTATTACCTCTGATGGTTTTGTTGGTAATTCTCCAACTGAAAAGGCTAATCTTTGGCTTCCTGTTTTCCTCTGGCTCAACTATTTAGACTACGGTAATCTTTCTCCTACTAATTTTCCTTTTAGGTGACCAATGTCTTACCTGAAATTACACTTGGTCAGGTGCATGAACCACTGAAATGTATTAACGTTAGGAGGAAAAGTTACCCGGATGAGGAACTGCACCTCTAAGCTGGCGCTGCCGCTAGTTCAATTATACTCCCTGTGCCTCAATTTTAGCACTTTACATCGGTGTTGGAAGCGCGCATATATCCAATATATTACGAAGAAATCTCATATTTATGGTCTTCTTCCTTTTGGGACTATGAGGTGTTTTGTAATGGTGTTACTTTACATATATAAGGTATTTGGCAGCGTATGGCATGCGTCGCTGCTCTCCAAGGTCACCTCCATTGCGTTTCCCCTTCTCTTTGCTTACTTTTGTCTTCCTTTCATTCAAATTGTTTCATATAGGCTGATTCCGACGAGGAGACTTTTTCTTCCTTGTCAATAGTGGTTGTTCCTCAGGTTTATGTCTTATTCCTACTCGATTCTTTCTTCTCAGCTGCTCATCTAACAATATCCGTTCATATGCTGATGTCTCTACACCCCAATCTTCTTCTATTCACTTCAAATATATGCTCTCTCTTTCACATCTAGATTGGCCTCTCGTCTTAAACTTTCCGATTCTAATCGGTTTGAATACCCTAATGGGGTTGAAAAAATATCATAAAATTCAACTCTTTAAAAAACTCAAGTTCCACTAATCTTCCTCTCAAAAACACCTTCAAACTATCCTATCTCTTTCGATGGTTCTCCCGTCTCTCCTGTTGACAATACAAACATTCTCAGCCCCAACATAAAAAATGTTTTGGAAACTACATATCACAGCGGTTGCAGGGGCTGCCTCAAAAAAGTTGGGATTCTATTTT
>JABUQX010062091.1:5000-18245 GCA_015478945.1 Trachelipus rathkii
AGATAATAAATAATAATAATAATAATAATATAATAATAATAATAATATAAAATAATAATAATAATGTTGTGAACCATCCTGTAACATATTTTGTGACTAGGAATAATCTTAAATTGTTGAAAAATACGTATTGCATCCATTTCAGTTTTAATATTTTTTTTTAACGAAAACAAATTATATTCCATGTTTTTTATTACAAACCAAAATTAACAAGAGAACTTCAATACAGATTACAGACACAAACAAACTAAAAATTTTAACTATTAACGACGTAGTTTTTTTCTTCTAAATAAATAAAGAACAAAAAAGAGAATAGTTTGGAAAAACTTTTTGAACACCACAGTTTAGATACTATTTTATTTATTTAATTCATTTTATTTCTTTTATGTTATATAACTTATTTCAATCTGGCAACTGTCAAAAAATATAGTAGAACCTATATGGATATAAATATTATACTATATATATATATATATATATATATATTTATAATATATATATATATATATAAATATATATAGTATATTATATATAATATATATATATAATATATATAATAATATATATATAATAATATATATATATAGAGAGAGAGAGAGAGAGAAGAGAGAGAGAGGGAGATGAGAGAGAGAGAGAGAGAGGAGAGAGATGCGACCATGTTTTTTTTTCGCCAAAAACAAAAAAGTGGTTTTTTTTTGTTTTGCTTGAAAACTTTATTTCTTTTCAGAATTTGATGGAACAGACACATATATATATATATATATATATATATATATATATATAATATATTATATATATATATATATTATATAAAAAGATATATATATAATATATAATATATATATATATATCATAAAAATATATATATTTATATAATATATAATATAATATATATATATATATATATATATATATATTATATTATATATATTATATAATATATATATATATATATAATATATTTTTTTATTTATAATATATATATATATATATATATATATATATATATATATATATATATATATATATTAAAAATTAGATTCAGAACAGAAATATATATAAAAAAAAAATTAGGAAAAAATTAATCGTAATTTGCATAAAATTAAATTTCGTTTCGTCTAATTGATTGACGCGACGCGACGCGACGCGACACACATTCACAATTTTTATCTTCCAAAATTCGAATTTTATTTATTAAAAGTAGAATTTCAAACAATTCTCAAAGAAAGAATTATATAAAAAAAAAAAATTCATTATTGAAATCTGATTGGGTCTGTAGTAGCAAGTCAGCGAAGTCTCAGTCAAATAAATACATGCAAATGTAAAACGTAGTAATAGCTTTAATCTAAGGTCGTATTTACGTAAATTGTTGAATTATACTCACATTAAATGTTGTAAGGAGTATACGTAAGAGTGCAGTGAAAGATTATGGTCAGATGCTGAAGTAATTGTCGCAAAATCAGTTTCTGTAGCTACAGCATCATGATTATGTCGAAGATGTATGAGTGAATCTGGTTCATTGTTTGGTACCTGTAGAATACATTAAGGAATAGTCATAAATATATATAATATATATAATATTATATTATATATATAAATATATACTATATATATTATATATATATACTATATATATAATATAGATATAATTACTATAATATATAATAATATATTAATATATATATATATATATATATATATAATTATAATATATATAGGTAGGTGTGTCAAAAAAAAAAATCAATAAGATCTTATGCTGGGAGGTCATTTATTAGGATGATATATAAACATTATATGATCAAATTCTATATTGTCTGTCAGAGGCCTCCCAATACCCGCTCCACATGAATCTCCCCCGAAAATTAAAAAAATAAAATAACCAATGTTTCTTCTTCTTATAACATTAGCTCAGCGGATGATAAAAAATCATAACATATTCTTACATACGCTCACATCACCAAAGACATACAAACAAATACCCTTCACAAAACCAACTTCCCTCAAATTTACGGCAAAATGAAAAAGAAACAAACAATACCTATAAATTTCATCCCTCACTTTTTAATGATAGGACAAATATATATACATTGTGTGAGTATAGAAAATTTTATTATTCTTTAATTGCAAATACTGAGTTGATTATAGAGTATAAACTGGAATGAGTATATATGGTGAGTGAGGTGATGAGGTAACTAATATTAATAATATATATACGTAGTATTGAAAAGAAATTTATTAAATTCCTAAAATATATATATTATATCCAATAATTAGATAATGACCACCTAGTAGGATAGTGAGAGTTAGTGATATAATTGAGAGTTAAAAAATATAATGCTATATGATGAACCCTGATGTTACAAAATGTAATAATTATGATTCCTCTCCCAGTAAAGTGAAGTTAACTCGAGTCCCAAACCACGCAAGGAAAATAGCTTAATAAAGATACATTCACTATAAATCAATAAGAAATTTTTTCTCAGTGAATAAATAACTGGGCCTTAAACCAGAATTATTCTGGAAGGTAAATGAGTCATTGGAATATACTCATCTGGTTATCTTTACATAAACATAATTTCTTCCAATCATTCTCCATTTTTATTTAGTTTCGAATCTTTTCTGCCGTCGAAATCAAATGCAGTCAATTTAATGTTTTCCTTGTGACTCCCCTTCTATATTTAACAATTCTATATGGACTTCGTTTAATTGACACCACAAATAAAACCTTCTCACTCCGTCTCAATTTTTTTACCAACTATTATTCACTTTCATTTGATATCCCATAATCGATCACAAATTTTTGCGCTAAAACGAAGAGTGAGAGACGGATTTAATGGCCCAATACATACAACGAAAATCCTTGTCAGCTGTTATGCTAAACTGTCTATACATAAAAAATCATGATTCTCTGAGGAATTTCCCCCACAAACCCAAGTTCAAAAAATTTGGAAAGGAAATAATAATTCCCTTCCATTCATTCCGCTTATCCAAAATCCCTTACTTTCCACTTCTCTGTCTTCTTATAACGAATCGAAAGTCTGAATCCCGTGCTGTGTGAAGCTCCAACAAAATTTCTACGGACCGGCGTACTGCTACTGTCTTCAGAGCAAACTCCTACCCTTGCCTTAGAGCTTACAATGGGATTCAACTCTTACCCTCTTCCAATTTTTCCTTAGTCCTTCTTCTCCAACTCAACCCACATCCAAATTATTCCAAAACGTTTGTAATAGTTTATTAGTAGAGAGATGCAAGGATCCCATCGAAAAATAGGCATTCTATTTGCATCTACAAAAACAAATTTTCAATTTCCACATTTTTATCATAACAGTCGCATGTGCAAATGTCAAAACTAAAGCCCTGAATATGCTGCTTCGCTTCAGGGATAATTACATTAGTCTATTTAATTGTATATTTACTGGATTTGTTTGCACGGGAATATACTTAAAAAAAAGTCACTCTTTAAGCTTACAATATATTGTTGTAATTCGAATGTTAAAAAAGTTTAAATTTTTTTTCTAGGATTGGATCAAAACACGTCCCGTGCAACAATTCTATAACCATCTATACGTGTATACCCCGTAACCTATGTCGGAAAGTTACTAATTTTCTCCTGAACCCTATCCCTCCACTAAAAAATAGATAATTACCTAAAACCACACCCTGCTAGTTGGAGAAGAATCAAAATCGATGCGAAATTCACTGATACCAAAACTACTATGAAATTTTTAAAATTTTATTTCTATTGTTCCTCCACTTTTTATTAGAAATAGTATTATAAAAACCGATACGCTGAATAAATAATTATGATGATATAAAAAGTATATATACATATAGACTATTATTATATATATATATTAATTATATAGCTAACCTGATTTATTATTAAAAATATAGACCACCTAATTAGAGTTAGGTCTATTTCATATTAATATAGAACCCCAGTCTTAGTGAGTCTATCTATAAATTTGTATACATCCAAATTAGAACATCCTATAAAATAACTCGAACTCTTTCTGCACCCTGTAAGTGACATGGAATCAATATGCAAACTGGATAGGATGGTGATTTTTCCTTCACATAAAAAAATTGCGGAATTTAGGATAAATATAAAGAAAACTTGCTCTTATTCTATTATACCTAATGTATGTATGTGTGTTTTATATGTTATATATGAAATTTGAACGAAATGTATTATGTAATGTATGTATAATTACAATAAATTTCTCATGTATGAAAGATTGTGTGTGAATTGAAGTAAGTGGCATGTCATTCAAATGCTAAGCATTGATGAAGAAGAGAGAGTGAAAAAATTACAGTGATCGCGCTTTGAAGAGATTATCTTGTTTTAAAAACAACGGTAATAATAGTAAAAACTTGCTGATGTATAGGGCGTCGGCAAAAAGCAACCCTCGAAATTTTGCAAAAAGTAAATCAAACCGTTAATTATGACCTCTTGCAGACTTAGTTTTGACAAAACTCTAAAAAAAAACCGATATGTTTGTTACCCATAAACGTAATATAATTATATATATATATAATATATATTATATATATATAGTAACCATAACTATACTTATATAATATATATATAGAAGAAGGACCCGCGAGAGCAATTATAATAACTACACCACACTATATAAATACATAGATACAACACGCTTGAGCACACAACCACAACCTACCTAATACATACACATACATATCTATACACACACACATATAAACACCACCCCCAAGAGTAACCGATACATCATTATACATTATAACTAACAATATATATCATATATACTAATATTCCATATATATACTAAACTAAGTATATACAATTAACAATTAACAATAACCATTTTAATCATTATCGTTAAGTGATTATAAAATAATAACCCTAAAAAATAAAAACTTATATATTAACATATTCTATATATTTGTAGCACGTTGACAGTTTCCCTTGACTACAAAAATTATCTTTGGAAGAATATTCCCATTACTTTAAGTAAATGGTCTTTGTGCAGAACAATGCCCAATTAAATTTAATCTCGCGGTCAGAATTATTGACGCAAAATATCCGACGCAGTATCAGTTCTATTTGAATTTCGCGACACAAATTTCCTCGGCTTAACTAAACAAGTAAAAAAATGACAGAGTGCTATCACTACACTAGTAAATTATATAAATATTACACGTATATATATAAATATAATACAAATATCACTATATAATATATATATATGATATATAATATATATATATATATATATACACGGACAATGTTTACACCTAAATATATATATTAATATACATTTACGTAGTATATATATATTATATATAATACTTATTATTAAGATATATATGCAATATAATAGATATAAATATTAATTTTAGTTCTATATTATCTACTAATTAACTACACATATATACACCACTTATTTAAACCTAGACTCATCTATATTAACCACTATATATACATACACACCACATACTCAATACACTCATATATATATAATATATATAATAATATAGTTTATATAGTAAAAAGCGAGTATGAAGCAGGGATGCCTTTATGTTCCTGACATTAAATTCCAGTGAAGAGTTGTCTGAAGTAGGGTGAATTAGATATCAAAGGAATTGATTGAAAAAGAAGAATCACCATTCAGGGGAATTCCCGACACAGGTATGTCCGCTGTCGTTGTCTTGTACACATCTTTACACATCTTTATTTGCAAAATAAGTGAGTAATGAAAAAGCTTTTATAAATATTTTATTTGACAAAAGCATTGGTTGGAAAGAAGTACGAATATATAGAGTAAGTTATGTGGATGAGAAACCTCGGTGCGAAGTATATTTTAGGATGGAGCAGTTGAACAAGTGTCTGTATGTTAAATAATTCAGACACATGTTCGAGACTGATTAAGCGGAAGTGATGATTGCAGAGGGAGCTGTATACGAAACTTGAGACTTTTCAGGAAGATGCTGTGTCAATAAATAATCCCCTAGTGAAATAAAGACTTCGAAGCCGGTTATTTTGTTAACCCCATTCAACTAGTAAGTGAGACAAATATATGTCTGACCAATAAGAGTACTTGTAGATCTAAAATTACAATTGGCTTTTCACAAATACATTCTTAGCGAGCCCGATTATTAGGTGCTTGAGAAATATTTTAGTAGAGATGAGAGGATGTGAACTATAGAGAGTTGTGTGGTTGAATAAAGGGTAAATAGACCGAGCACCTAAATGAACAGCACGTGAGAAGGGGTTGAAGTGGAAGGATTGAGTATACGTCGTCTAATATTTCACAGCGGGATTGTATAGTGGTTGAGTGTGCTGGAATCGCACAGCTGGCGAATCGACCACTGGGTAGACGTAAGAAAAGTGAAATTCCAGGTCAGTAAAAAGAATATGCCTGAGAAGAAAACTTGAATTTGCAGAGGCGAGAAGAAATTGTGCGCCTAATAAAAAATCGAGATTCGGGGTTTGTGAAGGGATTATGTAATGTAGCCCACCTTTCCAAGCCGAGAACCAACATTTGACGAGATTGCTCATCACGTGAGGGTCCTCGCCTGGATCCCTGAACCTAGGGAACTGTTCTGACTAAGACGATCTCTCAACTAAAACGAGTATAACCCAATGGTGGTAAGGCTGGCTTTCTTTTTGCGATCTTATTTCTACTGTCTGTTTGTGCTCCAGTAGTGGATGGACCGCACTGCTACCCCCCAACAGTCCTTTTGGGGCGAAAGAGTGGTATAAAGTAAAGGTAGCCAATATATATATATAATAATATAGGTATTATAGCAAGTATGTGGTTATGCTATAAGTAATAATACAATGAGTATGTGAGCAAGTATATTATATAGCTATATCACCCCAATATATGACCAAATATCTATTATATATATTATATATATATATATATATCTCCCGTTTTTTGTTGAAATTTGATGCGGTATGTAAAATAAATTCATTCACTTAATAAATAGAATGTAACAGCAGAAAAATGCCCCTAATATATATAGATCTAAAAAATTAAATAAAAATCTAAGCTTAATCTAACTATTACAAATCATAAATGAGCTATAAAATATGTCCTCTGGCCAAAATCCTTAGACCTATTTGCATATATAAGGAAAAGCACAAACCATCTAAAAAAATCTCAATTCAATTTTTAGAACGAAAATATTTTTGAAAAAGAAAATGGTTTTCATTTTTAAAAATTAGATGGAGTTGCAACGCCTTTGACATTTTCCTAAGTAAAGAGCGACACCCTCTCGTGTTTATTTTTCATCACTGTCAATACCCTGATGATTGTCTTATTCAGAGAAGGATCCCTCCCATCCATTGAAGTACTACACAGTAAAAAGTCTTAACATATCACTGACTTCAGCCATTACTAATAATAGCGCTCCGTGGGTTTTATTTGAAGGTAAGCAGAATTTGCTTAGGAGGCATATGTTCTTAACGTAAATAATAGATAGTCGCTAAATTTAACTTGTTTGTAAAGTATAGTTTTGGAAATCATTTAACTTGCTTCTAAATAAAAAAAGGAAATGGTAGCTAAAATGACTTGATGTAAGGAGAAGTAGAGATACGCCCATGTAAAAAATTTTCGTATACCATCAATGTGCACCCCTCGTGAAGTTCCAACGCGCTTAAAGCTTTTTACTGATTTATCGTTATGAAGAGTCTTTAACTTTTTTCATTAATAACTTCCTAAAAATCTCACCTAAACTCCTCTTCGTCGCGAAATAGAAGTTCAAAATTTGAAACTCAATAACTATTGTGGAGGTACTATTTCAATAATTTAGGATAGATAGCTTAGTTAGTTACTAAAGTGGTAAAATTTCCCGACTAATTTACGAATAACGAGTGGCGAAGAAACTAAATAATTATTTTTACCAAACTTAATAACGGAATGACAATTGACTTACTATTCAATGTCTTCCAAAAGTTTGTAATCTTTTAATTAAATAAGCATTAAACGCGCCGCCGCCGGTAATAATAATTGTTGTCAGCTTTTGAAATAAAATAGTACAAAATAAGAAATACGAAAGGTATTAAGTAAAAATAGTCGCTAAGGTGTAGTCAATATTAATCCGGCCATATTCATCTGTGTAAAAGCTCAAGCCTTACTACTTTATGTCAAAACCAAAATAGGCTAACCTATTAGTGAAAATTATGATAGGTAAAAACTTAAAAATAATAAATTCTGTTTAGAGCCTAACTGATAGAGTATAGTGCCATCCTAATCAACACTTAATAGCTTTGTGATCTTCCCATACTGTTCAAAAACCAGATGTCTGTATATAAATGAAGGCATAATTTTAAAATGCGCTAATTTATAAATTAAGGTAAATATATTCACTTTTATCATAGTAATATTAATTTACATATTGTTTTTTTAGTATTAAGACCTTTTTTTTGTTAGGAACTAACGGATTTCATATTTAAGCCTATGTTATACTAGGCTATTGTAGTTGTTACAAGTGTGAAAAATGCCATCTAGTTGGACATATAATAGCTAAAACTCGGATATATAGAAGAGTTTGTCTGGAATAACTGCCTGCTCGTCTGAGAAGAATTATCAATTATTTAGCTAACAGAAAACAGCCTACCGTCGTAATAAGGTCCGCTCTTACTAAAACTATTAACTATAAATTATTACCATCCCAAAAATTAATACTCTATAGTTAAGAGGATAACATTATAAATAATTGATCTTAACATTCGAAAAACATCAATACCAGAATGACTTCTTGAATGTCTTCTTTAAGAAAGTATCACAGTTAATTCCTTGTTGCTTGTGAAGAATTATACAGACTAAAGACTTGAGCTTTAGATCTGAATAATGATATTTATTACTGTTCACCATACCTAACCTACATAATTATTTCAAAGTCTAATTATTGTATTAAACGAATGGTTTCTCAAGGAGTACTCTCTGCTATCAGAATACAGGCTCCCATTAAACGGCTACAAGTTAAAATAACAGAAAATAAAATTATCTTTCTGTTCCGTGAGTGATGCCTCTCAATTTAAAAATTTTAAAATATCTTTAATACTACTAGTTTATATAATTAGGTATGTCAAAATCAAGTATAAAAAAAGTTTCTTATTTAAAAACAGCACTTAACCCGATACTGTAAATTCCATCTTTCAAATTAACATTTTACTTTCAGAGTCAGATACACTATCGATAGTAGCTGGTCTGAGGGAGCAAAGGGAAGATCTCTCATCTGTTCTTCTCAGGTCAAATGTCCACAATTTTCACTAATTCAAAAAGAAGATTAACTTGCTAAAAAGCTTCAACAATCTTAATAGTTCAAAATGATTTCAAAGCAATATGCCGAATAGCCAAGACACCACCCTCTAATTTAAAGAAAATTCAACTAACTGATGACATATTCAATAATACATTCTGCATCTATAATGCTTTAGATATAAATAGAAAGAGAATATTTACGTACATGTGGATGTTAAATTATAAATCAAATAATAAATAGTGATGATTGTGATGCTAAAACACCGCAACTTACTTGAATAAAGATCAAAAAAGTGTAAATCAAAACCTTTGAACTTTAATGCTCTTCATTAAAAAAAAATAAATCTGTAGAATATAAAAATGTATAGATACCAATAAAATTGTCATCAGCCCTAAATAGGGCAAAGCTCAATTTAAAATTTAAATAAGTGTAACTATTATAAATATCACTATATTTTACTCACATAGATGAATGGACCACAAACTCTCTAAAAATGGTTACATACTCATTTCCAATTTCCAAAAGACTACTAAATAAAGACACAAAATGGCGCCTATCGCGGATAAAAAGAAGCCTAGAGTATTCTAACAAAAGTTACAGGCCGGTTAAAAGCCACCATCGATGAAAACAGCTGTACAAGTATCTCTTGAATCCGCTGTCCCACAAAATGTCCAAGTAAGATAATCATACTTATAATTTTCTCCCTGCCTCTAAAACAACTCTCTCAGAGGGTAAACTAAAATGAAGATCCTACACACACAGATAACTGAAAAGGACTACATCAAAAACTAGAAAGAGGGCACCCTCCTACACCACTCTATTGACGGCGCCGTACCCCTCAATCCCTCCACATTCAGTTACCGAATTCCCCCCATGTAACCAAATTAATGAACCCCGGTGCGATGAAAAAATAAAGGAAAAGAGTAGCACGAATAGATTCCCGATCACGGACAATAAAACAAATCCCCACCGAGACCCTTACAGTCACAGTCTCCTAGCCGTCTGGGTCCCCAGCTAAGGTTCATTGACGAAACCCTGCTTAACAACTAGCCTGGTTCCACTGCTCAATCTTCACAAAGCCATTATTTGAAGTTGCAAATTTTTTTATTAAAGAGGTTAATTATCCCATTGAAGCCCTAGTTGCTGATAACATCCCAGTAAAATTTAAAATTAAAGAAGTGTCAATAAAAACTAGTTTCTTGCCCTGAACTTAATCTGGTTTAAATAGCAGCAGAAATATCGATCCTGAAGTTAGCTAACAGATATTAATGTAATTAAATAATTAGCCCCTGGATGTATTTTACCAAGAACTGGAAGCCCATTAGAAATTATTAAAATTAATAATCAATGGCTTACAAATCTAGATATGGTGTCATTTTGCAAGGTATGCCCATAGGACGAATACATCAAATAAGCGTCAGGAATTGATTACAGAGAGTTATGTGGCTACTGTAAGTAATTCTCACCACAATCTATCGATTAATAAAGGGGGGAACATAAGTTATTGAAAACTAGTTATCGTAACCAATAGAAACTTGAAAGCTTAATAATAAAAAGATGATAATAAAAAAATTTTAAAGTATAATGGTGTTTATCTTTTTAGGTAAAGTATATCAGTAGAAATTCCATGGAAACCTAATTATCTTAAATAATATAAATGATCACTTATACTTTTACCCTAATTTTGATTAGCTTATGCAGACTTAATTCTACTTATAAAAATTAAACACACTATAGTAAATTAATCCTTACTTAACAATGTAATGATTCAGAAATAATTTTTGGAAAATTAATACATTAAAATGCAGGGATATCCTATATGACAAATTTCCTATTATAAAATAGTTTCATAAAAAAGACTTTATTTTCTTCCTCACTTGCTTAATTAGAAATAATGTCGCATACCACCTAAACATGGAGCCATACGACAATTATTGGCCACTCCATCTGCGTATAAAAATAATGATGCATGACCAAGCTTTAAACTGATTTACTTGATGAAAGTCCAAGAGTCCTCACCACATCTTGCTACGGTTTATATACTTATAACATGAGAGCTAGGTATGTCTTTATATACCATTGCTGAATAATCGAGAAAGAAGCTTTTTAATTGTACAATCAAATTGCTAATGAAATTGATAAAGATGTCTCATAAAAACTATTATGAATTAGAACTATCAAAACTTCCTAAACTAAAGATTAACCTTCCCTTAGTATTGTCTTTACAGTATAATAGATAACTTTTCGGCAATTAAAACCAGGTCCATTTCTTTTCAAGAGTCAATTAATCAATTTTGGAGTCAAAACAATCTACCTTTGGTGACTATTTTTCCAATCGGTTAATAATATTAACCTATGATAAAATCGATTTTTGAAAATCTATAAAGTCACATTTTGAAACTGCTATTAATTATCTAGAGTCCCTATGGTCTTCATCCTGTATGAATTGGTGTCTAACGGTCCTGAAGCAGATTAATGTTCAATAAATTAGTTCTCTCTTCTGAAATCCTCTTTTCAACTAAACGAAATCATCACAGTTATTGGATGAATAGAAGAATTCAATGAATCCTTTAAAGGAATGTGACTTAGATATGCGCAAATATAAAACGTTAGAAGGGAATTTGAGTGGCTTATACAAATTTATTTTTATCCCATAGCTATTGCTGTCCAACTTAGCTGTTTTATAAACTTAAACTCTTTAATGCTATAAAATCTGTGTAATGTAAAATGAACTCATGGGATAAGAATCTCACCCAAAATTAAAAAAACGGATGAAAATTCTAAAGATTTTAAATTTCTCTAAGCGTTCATAAAAATTTAAACATTTCCCTTCCCAATGATCATCAAGTTGAATAGATATTTGAAAATTACCGAATCAGTATGATCTATACATTGTAATTTTGTATGCCTAGTAATCGTTGTAGGAAAAGTATTACCTTGTTAATAATCAAAAATTTCAATATATTAAACAAATATTAGTTTTCCAACAATGTAAATAAGAAAGAAGTAAAAATTATTCAAATCTAGTAATATTCAGTTTTCGAATTCTGTTTTTTAGGCTTGTAATTTCAAGTGTTCTGTACATTGAAATTTCCTATATAAAAAGGTTATTTCAAAAATCTACTATTAGACTGATCTCCTTTTACAGTTTTGGCTAACTCAAACTTAACATTAAATCAAAAGAAAATTCTAAAAATTTATATATCTTAATTTCTTATATAAGCAAAATAGAATTTCAAAAGTAAAAAATTCAAATAACATAATTGCATGTTCTTTCCCTTGTTATTAGTATAAGCGTCATAAACAATGTTCAGAGTAGAAACACATAATCGCTGATTTGATAATAAATACTAGAAATACTTACCACAATAAAATTAACTAAAGTCATAAGCAACAATTATATTATAAATCCGTCACTTACCTCATTTCTTAAAGATCCAAAATCCCTTCCTAATACAATGTCTTTGTTAAGTAAATTCAATTCATTCAACAATCTTAGCAGATAAATACTTTTACTTCAAACCCGACTAATGAAAACACCCCAGAATGTATAAAAATCAAAAACACTAAAACTCTTAATTTATATATATGTAATCCAAAATATGTAATAATAAACCTTCCATCTTTAGAAAAACAAAGATTTAGTAACGCTGCAGATTATTCAATCAGTTAACAATATATTTAAATACTAAATAAAAAATAATAAATTCCTCAACTACCCTAATAATTAACCTTTCTATCTGAAAACAATACGAATAGAAATTAAATAAAATAATAACAAATAATTCATATGAATAAAAGAGTTGACAACTGAATGCAGATAATATTTCCAAAAGATTCGGGACAGTGCCCAAACATAATTCGATCCACACAGTAACAAAATCTAAAATCCCCTCTGACCTAAAGAAATGGATTTCCAATTTACTATAAGGACGAACAGCACAAATACAAACAAATAATTCAAAATCCAGAAGAGTAAATATCAACAAT
>JABUQX010062092.1:0-23089 GCA_015478945.1 Trachelipus rathkii
CCTTCAATATATATATATATATATATATATATATATATATATATATATATATATATATATATATATATATATATAACTACTCCTATATATATATATATATATATATATAGATATATAATTAGTAAATATAGAAACTTTAACTTTTTAATTTTTAAAAAAAAATTTAATTCCCCTGTTTATTTCTTAGTGGTTTTAAATTACTTTGTTCTTTACATTAATAAAGTTTGAGTTGAAGTAAAAACTCTTTAAATTATTTTTTATATATATATATATATATATATATATATATATATATATATATATATATATATATATATATATATATATATATATATATACTGCCTATATATATATATATATATATATACTCTCTCTGCTCTAAATTATATAATTTTGTATATTATATATCGTTGTTTATATTACTCTTTCATAAGTGTATGTCAACTAACCATAGATTAATGCCTTTCATAATATCCTGATTATGTAGTATCAATAATAATATCAATACTAAATACAAATCTATATCAATATTAAGTTGGTTGTTCGGGTTCTGTTTGAATCAGATAGTTGGGTCAGTTGATGAGTGAAATAGTTTGTAGATGATCGTTTGCACAGATTGAAAACGCATCATGTTCTGGGTCTAATTATCAAGCTGGGTTTAACCTCAAGTTTAGATACTCTATGGTTATCCTTTTTCAGAAAAAGAGAAGAAGGGTTTCTTAAATATTTTAAAACAGAGTGTAATTTAGTATGTTGCTGCGATATACTCAGGTTGTTAAAGGAAATGGGAATTACATCTTACATTCCCAATGACTGGCGTTTGTTTTTAGACAGCTCGAAATGAAGTCTGAAATGTGTGCTGTTGCACAATGGCAATTTTTACGGCTCAGTACCGATTGGGCATTCTACAAAGCTAATGGAAAGATATGAACATATAGAAAATGTACTACGTCTTATCAAATATATGGAGCACGAATGGTTCATATGTGTTGACTTAAAGATGGTTAATTTTATGCTCGGACAACAGGGTGGGTATACTAAATATCCATGTTTCCTCTGTTTATGGGATAGCAGAGCTAAATAAGAATATTATTGTAAGAAAATCTGGTCAGCACGAACTTCACTTACAGTCAGAGAAAAAATGTAATTAAACCACCTCTAGTCAGCAAAGACAAAATCATATTTCCTCCTCTCCATATCAAACTAGGTCTTATGAAACAATATGTGAAAGCTTTGGATATGAACGGCGAATGCTTTCAATATATACTATCAAAATTTCCAAGTGTAAGTTATAAAAAAATTAGGGCAGGAGTTTTTGATGGTCCACAAATACGAATGTTATTGAAAGACAATAATTTCCCTAATGTTATGAATGAAAAAGAAAAAAATGCGTGGTTATAATTCGTAAACTTGATAAAAAACTTTCTAGGTAACTATCGTGCAGATAACTACGTCGAAATTGTGAACAAACTTATAAGAGACTACAAAAAATTAGATTGCAATATGAGTTTAAAAATTCATTTTTTGAATAGTCATGTTGAAAACTTTCCAGCTAATTTAGGAGATGTACGGGACGAGGAAGGGGAAAGATTCCACCAGGATATAAAAATTATGGAAGAACGTTACCAAGGTCGGTGGGATTCTCACACGATGGTCGATTACTGTTGGACATTGAAAAGAGACCTGCCATTAACAAGTAAGCATGCTAGGAAATCTTATAAAAAGAAATTTTTGCCAATTTAAGCGTTTTTTAATGTAACTTTTGATTAGAATAAAGGTATTTCTAGAATATTTATGTCATATTGGTATAGTTTAAACTATTTATATTCATGTATGTTGAAATAAATATTACCATATGACAAAATTCCCTACCCTGATTTTGAAAAACCTTGAAAATGCGCCATAGACATTTTACAAAAAACAAGACCTGATATAGCAAAACCAAATTCAAGAACGTGATCAGCGCACCAAAATCATCGGAATCAAGTGTCAGATTTTATTAAATAAAATACATGTTATGCTGTGCTATAAATCACTCCAGAGCGATTTGAATAAGATTGTAGATTGGTCAAAAACGTGGCAAATGAAATTTAATACCGATAAATGTAAGGTTGTAAATTTTGGAAGAAGGAACAATGAATATGATTACAAAATAGATGACTCAGTTATCAAAGTTGTCACTGAGAAAAAAGGATCTAGGGGTATTAATTAATAAGGATTTAAAACTTGCGAAACAATGTGCTGAAGTTGTTAAGAAAGCAAATAAAGCTCTAGGCTTTATTGCCAGAAACTTCGAATATAAATCTAAAAGTATAATAGTTCCTCTCAATAAAACATTAGCTAGACCTCATCTGGAATTCGCAGTGCAGTTTTGGAATCCATACCTCATAAAGGACATAGAAACAATTGAAAGAATTTAAAGAAGGGCAGCCAAATTAATACCAGAATTGAGAGGTAAGTCATACGAGCAACGACTACTTGAATTAGATATATATTCTTAAGAGACAAGAATGTTGAGAGGAAAATTAATAGAAATTTTCAAAATACTAAATAAATTTGACAATATCGATTACAGGCAATCCTTTAGATATGGTTTCATGGTCTAACACGGAGTAATGGAAAAAACTTTGTCATAAACGATTTCAAACCAATATTGGTAAGAATTTCTTCACTTACGATGTAATTGAGAAGAGGAATAATCTCTCTTATGAAATAGTGAACAGCGGCAACATCGATTCATTCAAGAGGAAGTTGGATAAATACTTTAACTTAAGGAAATTAGTCTTTGAACTTTAATTCAACTCGATTTTTGTCTTATTAAAACGATAGAATTAGACGTGACCTAGATAAAGTAAACTCAAAGAAACTATTGAGATCATTTGGTAAATGTTAAAAGTGCATCTTAAAACGAATTTGTTCGCTGAACTTGTATAACAGTTTTGAGGCTCACCGCTTAGAACATATCTGTTCTAAGATTGTTTTCTAATCGATCATCCTGAGTATAAAAAATAATCCAAAAACAAAATTTCTAACACTTGTAGCACTATGATGTTTGATGCTTAGAAACATTTTTATTCTGAGTGACAAACTCCTAATCTGTCACAATGAATAACTATAATAAATAGCTTTGATATTCACCGCATAGAACATATCTGTTCTAAGACGGTGATCTAATCGATTACAGTGAGTAGGAAAAATAATCAAAAAAGAAAATTTCACAAACTTGTAGCACTATGATGTTTGTTGCTTAGAAACAGAAACTGTTCTGAATGAGCAAACACATGTGTCACATTGACAGTGGACATATCGAACACAATAAATAAATAAAAATACTTATCAGACTATGATATTTGTTGCTAGGAAGCAGCTCTACTCTAAGTGAGCAAACTCATATGTTACATTGAAATAGATAAAATAATATACTTATTTAAAAAAAAAAATACATAACAGATTTGTTAAATTAAATAAACAAAATAAATTAAATAAAAAAAATATTAAACAGACTAGCCTTGAGGGGACTTTAATGTTTTTGCAAGTCGGTCTTCTTCTTCTTCTTCTTCTTCTTCTTCTTCTTCTTCTTCTTCTTCTTCTTCTTCTTCTTCTTCTTCTTCTTCTTCTTCTTCTTCTTCTTCTTCTTCTTCTTCTTCTTCTTCTTCATCTTCTTCTTCTTCTTCTTCTTCTTCTTTTTCTTTTTCTTTTTCTTCTTCTTCTTCTTCTTCTTCTTCTTCTTCTTCTTCTTCTTCTTCTTCTTCTTCTTCTTCTTCTTCTTCTTCTTCTTCTTCTTCTTCTTCTTCTTCTTCTTCTTCTTCTTCTTCTTCTTCTTCTTCTTCTTCTTCTTCTTCTTCTTCTTCTTCTTCTTCTTCTTCTTCTTCTTTAGGCAGTAAAGGAGTAACTCAAATAAAACACTCCCACTCCTCTGACCCATCCATCATCAAGTCATCTATTGCTTTAATTAATTCTTTACCTTAAATTTTGTATAAATATATGAAAATAAATTCTTTGTATAAAATGTTATAGCAAAATGGAAAAGTTAATTAAATATTTGTTTTATTGACCATTATAGCAGCAAGACAGGTACGGAAACACAATACCCCTCCATTCGACTCATGATCAAGTGTTATATTGCTTTAAATTATATTTGCGCCTTTATTTTGTTTAAATAATTTGAAAAGAAAGGTTCGGGTAAAAATATCACAGTAAATTTGAAATGTTAATAAAAATATGAACTTTATTGACGTTAAAGCAGTAAAGCACTCAAGATCAAGTGATCTGTTTTTTATATGTTTTATTAATTTTAAATCAGTATAGTAGTAAGCAGTAACGCAAAAACCTCACAACTCTCCCCATACACTTGTCTTAAGTTAGGGGAACACTGAGCTTTGAATTAATATTACTACTTTGTTTTTGGAGAACTAGCCTTTCTAGACATACAGGTTTATGGTTTTATGTGTGTATATATGTTAAAATATATGTCACGCCGCTGGATAGTTTCACTATTTTCTCTTGTATAATACACCAACTTGAAGATTCGTAAATACGAGATGGTAAGAATCACTAGATAATAAGTAAGTTGTGAATATTACTATCTTAATATTTATAACTCAATAATTTATCAGTTAAAAATTGAATTAGTTACACAACTTAAAAGTCAGCTCGATCAAGTGTTTTAAAAATCCAAATTAATGTAAAAGAGTGACACAAATCACTCCTACCACTATATCAATATTCAATAATAAGTAGTTACGTTTCCAGCCTTTAGTTTCACAGTCTATTAATTAAGAGTGTTATGAAAATGTTTAATCGACCAATATATTTCTAACTAATCTAACAAAAGCAAACATTCATTTCCCACTTTGGCCTTTTTATATCATATGTTGCAACAATATGCTCGCACACAATAACACCGACCGTCTCGAAAATCTGTCTTATGACAAGCATGCAATTCTTTTACTATGAAGAAGGATTTTACGATCATGTAATCTTTCCTTCCGAAATTGTGTGAAGCCAGGACTTATTGAAATTCCGTCGGCCAGCATTCAGAGAGTGAGAACTCACTTTCCCAGCTGACACATTTAGTGCCATAAGATAGGGAGAGGAGGTCTTACCGCGATCAAATTATCTTGTTACATTTAGCATTGAAATAAAGTTTAAAGATACCAATGAGAAAATTAAAAAATTTAAGGCAGCATATTCTCAAGTAGTATAACGCGCATGATTATGTTAGAAGTGACTGTTATGTATGGTTGTGTTAATTTAATAATGCCGTGTTACAGAGCAAAGTTTATCTTACTCAGAACAACTAATGAAAGAGGTGTAAATTCTAGAGGGTATAATTGTTGAAGGGCGAAAGAGAAAATCTGATGAGCATCACATTAAACATATTAGAAAGTTTCATATTAAAAAAACGTCTCATAATAGTATATTAAAGATAACCTATATAAAACTCACTCATACATTTAATAAATTCTAGTTTTTTTTATTATCAGTATACCTTTATTTTGAATATTTAGCATTATATTAAATGAACACATATATATTATTTTATTTTATTCAAAATAATAATTAGCTAAAATAATATATAATATATCTATATACTACTAAGTTAAAAACTATAACACTTACATATATTTATAGTAATTGTATACAATAAAAATTAAATTTAAATGTTTTGATAAATTTAGGAAAAATCTAGTTATACTATACATTTTAATCTGGAAATATAAAAGAAAGTGATAAATAAATATTATTATATATAAGGAAAAAACCCTTATATTTATTAGATAATAATTATTTATTATACATTTTATTTCTTACACGGATAATTATAAAACATTGGTTTATTTACAATACTACTATATTGTAAATTAATTTATGGTATATATATAAATATTATATAATAAATACATAATAATATATTATGAGATAAATTGTTTGTATTTGAAGGAATTTAAGTAACACCTTATTAAACAATTAATATAAATTCTCTTTTCTGCTTTTACTAGAAAAAATGTAAACGAGTCTTGTTCCTGGACTGAACCAAGTAATTCACTGGTAATATTTAATACAAATAGTCCCTTGAAAATACGCCAACTAGTATATCTCTGAGTAATACATACACTTCGAGTTTGTAAGTGTTGTAATTTATTAGGCCTATGCTTAATTATGGTTATTATTTTTTCTAATATTGTAGGTTATTTAGATGTTGGTTATCTATATTCTATTAACAAACATAAAAGGTAGTTAGATATTCATTTTTAGTACATGATTGTTCTGGTGAGTAAAATTTGAGTATGATGAAATTAAGGGTATTAAGAGTACAATCAAATCTACTGTGAGTAATTTCTGAGGTTAACGTTTATTAGAGGATAAAGGTTGGTATGTATATTTAGAGGACGAGGAAGGTGGACATATTGACGCTATTTCGTTTTACCTACTAGGAGCTTTTAAAGGGTGAGTAGGTTGGGCTAGGTTTGTAGATGATTTATACGTTTGAGTATTAGAGGTATACTATATTATATATTAAGGTAAGGGGTAGGAGTGAGAGGCGTAGTAATATAGTAAGTTATAGACTATTTTATACCTTTATATATAGAAATTTCATATTTTAAAAAACGTCAATATTAATGACTCAACCTAGAAACTTAAACATTAATATATAATATTTTATATGTATATCTTCGTAGCTTATTTCTTGAATATGGGTATCCTTTACTATTCAATTGAAATACATTGGAGCTATTATGCCTATCTTTATTATTATCTCATAATAGCGAAGTACATTGTAAGCGTTGTTTGATAAGTATGAGCATCAGATCATCTAATGTGGAATTATTTAAAGATTTCCAACTGTTAAAATAATAAATTCTACTACTATTAATATTAGGTATTGGAATAGTTATTGAGGAAATTCATTAGTGTTAAGTAATTATAATAGTAGCGGTTTATTTAAGAGTATTAGTAAATGTAAGTTACCGTGCTTAATGTTGAATATAAATTTTATATAAGATATATAAAGTGTGTTGGGCTACGTACCGGGGTGATTATTTTAAACAGTTATTTGAGTAGGGGATATAATATTTTTTTAATTCAAAAACAGTAGTGTATCTTAGGTCGCGACTAACTAAGAAGTTATGGGAATTAGTTAATTTTGGCGTATATAAAGGCCAAATATTAAATTAGTAGTAAAATTTTTCATACTTATAAATAACTAACGATTCTCAATTCTAATAGCTGACAGTAGTACTCAGGGTATTTTTATAAAACTACAATTTAGTATTGTATTATTCTGCTGAATTATTTACTGCGCTATTGTAGGTGTCGGAATTCTTGTCATACGTTCTGTATCAAGTTGGAGACTATTACTACTAGTTTCTTTTCTATTTATTCACATTAGCTTAGAAAATTTATATACATATAAAGTTTAATAATGTCATAATCCTCAATAGTTTATATGTAATGTCCTTATATGGCATAAATATTTAATTCAGATAAAATATTTGTAAATTTAGTGCAATAAATTATACTGTATACTCTTATTATCTAAAGTAAGTTTACATTAAATATTATTTTGTTTAATAATAGTGATAATATTATATTTAAGAATAATCATAAGCTGTTATATGAAATGAATAGATTAATAATTTTTTATCATATCAGTTAATTATGACTTCAGCTTCATATGACACAACTATATGTCAATAGCTCGTAAATACTTAATATTTTTGGTATTATTATTAAATAATATACAATATCATATATATATATTATATACAATTTTGAATGAAACGATCTATATTTTCAAGACACCTAGTAAATTCCATTATATATATTTAATATTCTCTTTCTGTCACTTTTAGAAAATATGTTAAAATATATAATTACATTCATGACCATTACATTTATCAATTACCATTATCTACTTGAATAAAATCATAATGTCGAATAATAGCCTGTTTAAAATAACTCAATTATTTTAAGAATTTACCATATTTATACTATAATTTTTATAACAATTAAGCCTATATGATTTTATATTAAATATTTAGGGGCTAATTGATAGTTTCTTTTATTATTGCATCGAAAGTTTTTTATTCACCTTTGAGTGAATTGTTGATAAGATTCGTTGCAAGATAATTATATAAATCATTAATATTTATGATTAGTTAAATAATTTGTTATTATATATTATAATCAGTGTTTTTCACAACTAATTTGTAAATAATTATTATGGTTATATTTGATAAATCAACAATAAATTAATTGAATCATTTCATTGTAAATAACCCCGTCTAATTTTAAAGAGCTTATCCTAAAAACAATTAATAAATTTTCGTTTCTGCTTTTAGTTAAAACTTTTTTTATCAAGAAATTTAAGCAGTTTATATATATAATACACATGTTACTTTATTTTTTTTATATCAAATGCGATGATAGCGCTTTTCATTATTATAAAACTCAGATTTTAAGACATTTTACCCTCTTTTATTTTCATTTTATATATTAATTATATTTCAAATGTTGAAATGTTAGGAAAAAAAATCTCGTTCTCTTATTTTCTTTTATATGAGTTTCTTGAAAATTCTGAGAGGATGGGATCTAATAGTAACAATATATAAGCGTAAATTTTCAAGAAGTTTATATAAAAATATCTATTTTAATTAAAATACAGGATTTATTAATGTAATCTATATGTAAAATTTGGTATTATAATTAACAAATTAATTGAAAATTTATATCAATTATACCATCAATTATTCTCCATATTTTAGACGCTACGTTAAAACATAATTAATTAGAAATTTCTCTTTCTTTACTGCTTTTTGAAATTGCAATTTTCTAACTGAAAAATTATTTTTTCAAATGCATTGAATTCTTGAAATAATTTCGTTAAAAACTATCAAATTTGTAAGATTAATAACAATATTTTCAAGATGTATTTAGATAATATATTTTTTAGGAAAAACTCGTATCTTTTATAATGATGTGCTTTATCAATTTGTAATGTGATAAATTTAAGAAAAAAGCGTATTTTTAGAATGTTTAATCATCTATTATTTTCTTTTTTTATTACTAAACAGGTTTTCACAACTTAATTTATTTGTATATTACGGATGGCATACAAAGCATAAAATATATTGTACAGGAAATACAATCAAAGCCGTTCCAATATTAATGACACCTTAAATATTACTTGAATTAAATTCTCTTTTCTTGCTTTTTGAAATTGCATTTGCAAAATAGAAATCCACATTTATTTTTTTTTCTAAATGACTGATAAAAATATCATTTAATTAAACTTTCTTTCATATTTTAACTTTTAATTAAACCTTCTTAATTAAGAAGAACGTGTTAAAAAATTATTACCTATCGAGCAATATCAAAAGTTCACTATACACGAGTTATAATTATAAATTTTGCAATTAATTATATGTGTAGAATATTATTTGAAAATTAGTAAAAATGAATAAAATGTCTAAAATTACAAATTTATATGAAGATGTTAATGTAAATTATTTTAAATAGCTTTTTGACGAAAGAAAATATCTCTTGAGAAAAATAAGAGTGATTACGACATCAACTAACACTATATTATAGCTTACGAAGTTAAATTTTATGGCTCACTCATAAAATATTTGTCTTAATTACATAGAACGTTTCAAATCTATATTGAATATAACTATTTTATTCTATTAATGACTAGAAAATAAATACGATACTAGATATTTTAAGGAGACACTTATCGATACATACATATAACAATTTTGAATATTAATATAGTTTCTTTCCCTTTTATTTTATTCGACTGCAATTTAAATATTAGAATTAAATTTGAATTTTCATGAATACATATTTTATTTTTTTCAAAATGCTGAAATTTAAATTCTCTTTAAATACTCTTCTCTTTATAATTTTGATTGAAATGTTATTAAATATTATATTTCTCAGATAAGAATATATATATAACTTTTATTCATATAAATTTATATTTGAAATTATTTAGTGAAAAATTAGTCTGTTTTACCTTTTAGCTATATGAAGTTCTAGTAGCAATATTTAAATTGTGAGTTAACTATTTGTGATAAATTTTAATAAGAGAGAGATAGATATAGTATAAAATGAAAAATTCACTGAGAGATATGAGTAATTTTTTTGTTAATAGTAAGGTTACCAGTGTGTATTTCTAAATAAAAAACAACATAAACACCAATAGTATAGGATGTTATAGATGGAATGCCAAAATGGTGCTAATAAATAAATCTGAACAAACTGAAAAGCATAAAAATTTCTTAATATTATAAATATAAACTATATTTACAATTTTATATTATTTTAAGACCACCTATATTAAATCACTTTATTTGATAATTAAGATACGTCATTTTATACTGCTTTTTTGAAAATTTGAGCTTATTACCTTATTTAATTAATACATAATTATTATATTTCTTCAAATGCTGATATAATTATCACGACTAGATTTTTAATATAACTATTACTAATTTTTACAGATAATTTATATATATTTCTTATTAAATAATTATTCAAACTTTTGATTTAATTTTATATAGAATATAAAATACATAACTTTATTTTTAATTATAAGTTCCTATAAATTTTATGTTATAAAATGTGAAACATTTTGAAAAAAATTTAACTCACATATATTCATTTCATATTAGTGAATTTGTAGAAGCTTAAAATATATATAATCTTTATATTTATATTTATATTTATTTATATTATTTTTATTAAATTATCATTATTATTGCATATATTATTTTACATTAATTTATATTTCTATTACATTTTATTATATAGGTGTATTTTCACAAAATAATTAGTGCTAGAGTTTTATTGGAGGGAATGGCTATATTATTTATTTATCTTGTAAAGTATCTTAACAATAATTATTTAGAAATTTCTATGTTAGATATAAATAATAAACGTATTTCAATTAATTATACACATTCATCCACTTTATGCACTAGCAACTAAGGTTATTTTATTTTTAATATATTTCTCTTAATTTTTTTTGAAATTATTTCCTAGCAAATTTGTGAGATTAGTATTACATGAAACTAGTTTCGAGGTTAAATAGTCATATTTTTTAGGTATTTTTGTTTTTCGCTTTTGTTTAAACTATGTAATTATGGGTCGATTATGAGCCACCTCGGGAGTGGAACTGGGGAAAGCCACTGTGTGTGTCATTTAGCTTTAAATAGATATTTTCGTAATAGGGAGCTTTAAAGTGAGTTAGGGTCGTCAATTAGATTGATTATTGCTTTGAATTAAATTTTGTAAGGGATATATTAAAGGCTATATGTACATTTGTTTATTTTTTATGAGTGTCGCTAAATATTTGTTAGGTTAAATGTATGATTTCTTTTGTGTTTTGACTATTATCCAGTTATATCCTTATTCAGGTTAGAAAAGTTAAGTATTAATTTTTTCTTTTATTTAAACTATATGTACAGAGCTTTAAGGCATAAAAATTTAATCTATTAGGTAATTAAGATTGTGCGTTATGGTTTATATTATTTTTTTGTTATTAATTGGATAGTTCTATACATTATTAATATTATTAATTGAATAATTTTCTATTATAAATTATAAATATACTGTATTAAAATGATTTTAAAGTATTAATCTTTATTATTATCAAACTATTTATAATTTAATACAATATTTTTATCTATTTTTATTTTTTTACTAATAATGTCTTATTTTGTAAATATTTATGCCTATTCATATGAAACTATCATTATTTATTTTTATGTAATTATTATATCTTAAATAAATATGTCATTATTATAGTAAATTACATCCATTAGTTAAAAACTACAATTTTATTAATAGTATTTTACTAATTGTCACAACCTTAAAATCTATTCATAAAATCTTGGATTTACGATATTATATATAAAAATGCACTGTTAATAATAGTTTTATATAAGTTTTATTATAAATTTATGAAATTATTCAAATATATTATAATGAAAAAGGAGTGAGTATTAAATATTAATTTTAGATAATTATAATATATTTCTTACTAAAACAGGTTTTCACCAACTAATGATATATTTTTACGATATATTAAATAAAACATATTAATATTATGAAATTTCATAAGAGAAAAACGTCATAATTATATTTATTAAGACATATATTTTTTATATATCCATATATAATATTTTATATTATATTAAATATTCATCTTATATCTTGCAGTTTTTTTTGATATATTGCAATTGAAATGTTGTCATAGCAATTTCTATTCCACCAGTAGATGCTGTTCGAAGACTATTCTACAGTATAACCCAAAGGAACACATACATTCAAGAGAAACCAACTTGCAAGATATTAATACGAAATTCAATTATAATTCATTATCATATATTTCAGCCCTAACTTAACTTGTCGTATTAAACTTTTTATAAGTTATGTTCTATATTAAATTTTTTGTATTATTTTTTAAATATTATTATGAGAAAGAAATGAAAATGATAATTATTTATAATGAAGTTAAATATAATTTTTATATTTAATAAACATTTTGAACTCCATTTCTATATAACCATAATGAATATATTAATTTGAGTTATTTAATTATAAAAACTAAAAATTATTATAGAAAATTATTCATTAATATATATATTTGATACTTAAGACACTATATTTAAAAACTATTAATCAAATTTAATCTTTTCTATGGCTTTTTGAATAGATTGTTTCAAATGAAACACAGTTATTTTTTATTTCTAACTTTCTTTCTAACGTTTTCCGTTAGATACTATATGCAAGGTTATAGCGAGACGAGATTGAAATTTGTCTGTGAAAAATTACTAGAAGGAAAATAATTCTTTTTATACTGTTATGAGAAATATATGATTTATCTTATAATATATTTATCTTAGGTAAAAATTTAAATGATATATATTTAATAAATGATCTTTTACTAACATAAAATTATTTTATTCTATAATCTTAAAAACAGTGATTATTATCCATAAACTACATGAGATATTTTATTTGGTATCGCATTATAGACAATAGATCAAATTCTGGAAGAACTTCTAAACACTAAGTCACCCTACTCACAATCATAATAAGACATTTTAAAGCTATGAAATCAACGGTACAATTTCTTGTCTTTTATTCTTAAATACAATTTATTGAATATTAGCTATTATCACTATGACTTTACACTACCATTGATTTTAATATATTTCTTGCAACATGTACTATTTATTCAATTAACTGTTTATAAAAGCTTCTATTAATTTTATTTTATTTTTTAATATATTATAAATTTACTCTACTATATTTTTAATCGATTTATTTTCAAATTTATTGTTTTAGGTAAAATTATTATGCAGTAAACATCTCGTACCTTCATGTTATAATTAAGAAGATGTTTGTCTATTATATCAATCTATATGTGCAATATATTTAATAGAAAAAGACGTAATTTATTATAAGAGTTAATCTTTATTTTTTTATTTAAAACATGTGTTATTTAATTTGCATAAAATGAGAATATTTTGAGTTATAATATTTATAAAAGACAAATAATTGCTAACATTTATCATTTAAAAAAGACGTTCATAAGTTATTTAATTTTATAGTACACATCCTGAAAACATTATAAATTTATATATTAAATTTCCTCCTTGTTCTGCTTTTTTTGAATACATTTAGGTCATTTCAAATGATAACTAATTAATTTTTTTTTTCAATTCAAATGCTTTGAAATAAAATCTTTATTATTGGACTTCCATTAATTTATAAGAAACTTATAAAATTTTAAACTTGACCATAATATTGAATATTTTCTGGAGAAAAATCGTATATTTAAGAGTTCTAAATTCGTAATGATAAAATGACGAAAGAAAGCGTAACTTTTTAGTAGTTTTTACCTAATTTTTACGAAAAGGTGTTAATTCTTATAGTTTTTGATAAATTATATTAAATTTGCGTTGTTATACAAAATTACATTTAAATAAAATATTGAGATTTTCATTAAAATTAATAACTTTCAATTTAAATACTTCGCTTTTATGAGATTATCAATTAATATAATTATCTTCTTTTCTTGCACTTTTTCGAACAACATTGTCTATTAATTCTTAATAGAGTAAAATCAATTCATTTTTTTATTCAAATGATAAGTATTATAAACTTCGAATTTTTATGTATTGATATAATTAAAATTAATTTTATAACTAAAATGTTTGAACATTTTAGGAAGCGAAATATTTCGTACACTTCATATATATATATGACCTTTTCAGTTCAGAAAAACTGTAATTTTATATTGATTTTTTTTTTAATAAAGATCTAATATTTGATTATTTAAATTATTTTTTAAATTTTCTTTATAAATTTATTTTTTATTATATCTATTTTTCATATTCTTGCTTATCGTCTCGTTCGATATAGTTTTTTGTATACTTTTCAATTTGATTAATATTTTCCAGCTGTGTGCTATCGTTTATCCGTAATTTATCCAAATATAATAAATCCAATAAATAATTCGCTGAAAAAATCTAATCAAAATTCACCAATAATTTAAGAATTTTCTTTAAAGAAAAAATCAAAAAAATGCACCAAAAATTGTACAATTCACTTTTATGGCTTTTTAAGAGTTCTATAATATCATTGTTAATTGATGTATAAAATTCTATAAGAAAAGCGTAATTCATTTTTAAAAATATGTTAATTCTTTTTTTTTATATTTAAAACAGTTTTTTTATTATGTACATAAAATATTATTTGTTATATTAAAGCAAAATCTTGAATATTTCATTTTATAAACGTCTAATTTAAGACACCATAAAAACAATTAATTAAATTCTTCTTTTTCTACTGCTTCTTTTGAAAATTGCATTTCATGTGAATTAACACAATTACTTTGTTTTCAACATTTGAAAGAAAAATTCATGGCATGTTAAAATAAACTCATATTTTTCCTTTAACGCATAATTATTTTTCAAATTGTTTAGATATATTTTGCATTGGTATCTTTATAGTTATTAACACAAGTATACTTTTGCTGTTGTTGGTGTTAAAAATTTATACGCTTAGGTAAATTTTTTTAGAAGTTATATATTTTTTTTTTTTTAATTATAATCCTTTGCTTAGTTTTTTATTCTAAAACTTTCAATTGAATATTTTGGTATATTTTTTTATAAGGTTAATATTGAAATTGGATCAATTTAAAGAACGTCAATTTAAGGAGCGGGATCATAAGAGGAGGGTTTCTTGGAGGGGCATTAATAAATTTTCTATCTTTGGTGGTAGGGTTGCTGCGGGGTTTTTGGTTTATTTGGAGGATTAAGCTTTATGTCTTTTTTTGGTGGGGCTTAGATGTAAACTTTAGGTCATCTTACTTTATCTTCAAATGCTTGAAAATTCTTATTGTCCTTGTTAAAAAGCTCAATTTTTTATTAAGATTTGGGGCTTTAGGCCATATTTTTTATGATTTCAAATGTTTGTAAAAGGAATTTATATTGAAGAGAGGATTGTAAATTAGATATATATATATAAGTTTTCCTAGAAGAATGGAAAGAAAGGCTTGAATTAATTTAATTGAAAATACCCGTTACATAAAAGAAAAGTCCGTTCACGTTAATAGGGACTTGCGTGGAAGGATAGTTTCAAGTTTCGTCTGCGCATGTTCATCAAATGTTGAGAAAATCACGTTTTCGTTTTGTTTAAATCTTTATCTCGAAACAATAATTCGTGGTTGGTATTATATTTTCATTAAAAAACGTCACATTAAGACACCTAAAGCAATTAATAAGTTCTCTTTTTTTGGCTTTTTGAAATTGCCTTTCCAATGTGAAACAGCGGGATTTATTTTTGGGGTTTTTCAATATGCGTGGGCTGTTGGGTTGTTTCAATTGAATTATCTTTCAGATTAAAAAGATCTTTCATTGAGTGTTTTAATTATTAACCTAAATTTTAATATTCTGAGGAATGTTTTTGTCTAGGTATTTTTGAGAGAAGAATTCGTACTTTTATGAAGGGATGATTGGGCTGATGATATTTGGGTGTTGTTGTTTAATGTGTTGGTAAAATTTAGATTGAGGATCAATAATCTGTAATTTATGATATGGTGTATTAGTTATTATTCTTACGTCATACCGGTTTCAAAATCTTAAGGAATATCCTTGCTGGTATATAAAGCCAAATATTGAAATTTTCATTAAAAACGTCCCAATTGTAAGAACCTTAAAGCAAATTAATGAAATTCTCTTTTTTCTTGCTTTTTGAAATTGCATTTCAATTAGACACATTATGTTTTCAAATGCGAAAAATATACCGTAAAAAACCTCAATTTTAAGATTAACGCAAATAATTTTTCAAATGTTCGAAATTTTAGGAGAGAAATCCGTAATTATAAGAGGTTCTAACTTTGTACATGTGAAAAATTTAGCAGAAAAAAGCGTATATTTAAGAAGTTAAATTTTTTACTTAAGAAAAGGTTTTCAAAACTAATGAAATATGTTTGGTAATATAAACAAATATTGAAATTTCAACTTAAAAAACGTCAATGTTAACGCACAGTCAAAAACTATCTAATCAAAGTTCACCTTCTTTTGCTTTTTGAAAATAGCAGGCTCAACGGTACATCTTGTTGTTAAAGATTCTCACGGTGTAATATTTCATGGAAATTTCAGCATTTTAAGAATTTACCACCATAATATAACAACATTTATTTTCGTATATTTTATGTTGAAAAATCGTTTCACTTTTTTATTGATTTAGTTCTATTTGGGAAATTTTAGTATTTTTTATGATGAATATCTTGTAATGATATCTGTAAATTTTAGAAGTTAAAATTTTTTGCTATGTTGATTTGAAGTCGTTTATGAAACATATTATATATTTTTTTTGTTGGTATTAATTAGGAAAACAAATGGATTTTAAGAAAATTTGGTTTTTGGTAACAATTATTCGTAGATCAGTATACTAGTTAGGTTATGATCTTTATTGAAAAGCATCGTCAGAGGATTTACTAATGTATATTTCAAATTTTTTATTAGTTTACTGCTCTTGTTTGTGTTGTGTAAATGAGTGTTGCCAATTTGTCGCAAATTGAAAGATGCACATCCTATGGTTGTGTTGTTGTACGGATGAGTGCCTCTGGGGAAGGGGAATATGGTTGGCCGTTCAAATTGTAGAGCTTGCGAAGGTTTTATTAGGGATGGGAGGTGTAACCAAGATTTATTTACAGTTGGTTCATATTTTCGTGGTGATTAATTTAAGGGATAAGAATCGTTGTGACTTTTTAGTTATTAGACGTGCGCTGTTAAATTTGGGTTGTAATTTTGGGGTGGTGTTTTAAAAATTTTATTGGAGTTAGAATGAAGCCGTTATTTTAGATTTTGTTTAGAATTTTTTTAAGACATAATTTTTAGCGCAGTTAAAGGAATCATTTTACGAACATTTTTGGAATGTAAGTCAAGGAAAAGAAATTATTACGTAAATTTCTTAATTAGAAACTGTACAAATCTGTAAGACACCTTTAATTTCAGACTGAATTTTTTCCTTGAAATGTAGTTCTCTGATCTTATTCTTGCTTTTTTTGCATTAATTGTCAGGTTTCTAATGAAAATTTTCGAGCTGGGACATGTTATTTTTTGTGGGGGTCAATATTGACTTGGTGTTTAATAATTACGACTGGTGTCAATTCATTTAATTTTCCCTCAATTTTATATAAGATTAACCCAAATAGTGTCGGGGGTCGAAATGGTTGTGGAATTGGAGTGGTCTAGGACGAGAAGATCTGTGGTTTACCTTATCGAAGGGCGAGTTGCTATTAATTATTGTGGAATCTTGGAAACTTAAGAAGAAGATTTCTGGTTTTTATATTTTTTTTTTCAAGTTAATTGATGTAAATTTTTGTTTCTATTTAAAAAAGGATTTTTTATTTCCAACTTTCTGTATTATTATTATTATTGGTGTATTTTTATTTTTAAAATTTACATAATTAATTTTTGTAAATTTGTTTTTTCTCAATTAAAAAAAAAACGTTTCTAACTTTTAATGACACCTAAAACAATTAATATTATAAGTTCTCTTTCTGCTTTTTGGATGGCAAATGCTTTGTCATTTTCACTGATAATACATTTATTTGGGAACGAGGAGATAAATAGTGACAATGAATTGAGATTATAAGAGAGGTAAGAAGAAACATTTGTATTTAGTCATTTGTATTGATGAATTTTCAATTATTGGTAGGTGTAAAAGATGAGATTGATCATATGGCGTCGAAGGTAGGGAGAATCCTAAGTAATCTCAAAGAAATATGGAATATGACCGATTTAACTAAACAGGTAACTACCGTTTAAAATTTTGGGGTATATAACTGCTGTGCCTGTCTTAAATGAGCGATAAATAGAATTACTTGAGAAAAAGATTGTTTTAAAAAAAAATGTCTAAAAAGCCATTTCTTAATAAATTAAGAGATGTCATAAGATTAAAAATTTATTAATTAAAGAGAATTATGGCGCTTGGAATGGAGTTTGGGGGAATAAGGAAAGTAAAATATACTGACATGTTATGAATAAAGAGAAAATGGGTACATGGCTTAAAATGTTCAAATGTATTAAAAACAAGTTTACGGTAAATGAAATGGGTGGAATGAAACCTTTTAGCAAAATTTTGAGTTAAATGTTGAAGGGTTGTACTTCTTTGAAAGATATCCTAAATTTAGGGGTAAGTGGTAAAAACTCCCTCAAAAGTGTTTAACCTCATGTTTAAGACAGATTTGCTATTTCTTGCCTGGGAACTTTAAACATAAGAATTACAGCAATTAATAATTACTATAATTTAAAAAAAAAAATAATAATAATTCTTTTGTCTTATTGGGATTGTGTATCTTAAGCAGGGCTTCGGAAGCAGAGTTCGGAATCGATAAATTTTGGCGGATTTGAAATCGGATCCGTACTGGGGATGAAAAAACTCTTAGAAACCTCGTAACCAGAATCAGATATGATAAGTAGTTCGAATGGGACCGGAATAAAAATCTCATGATTTTCAATGACTGGAACCCGAATCGGGATTCGGAACCAGAATTTCATCATCTTATTACGGATTCCAATTCCCTGATCTTAACTCATTTAAATGAATGAGTCACAGGGGATTTTACTCTCCATCAGCGAGATTCGAACATTGGACTTCCGCGTCGCAGAGGTAACAATAACCGGATGCTCTAACCACTAGGCAATCCACGTCCCCAAAAAAGAACGCTTCAAGCGTAGTTTTTAAAGCTCCCGGTTTTCTCATCCCATAATTGCTGAGTACTCAAAGGCCTTGTATTTTCTTCACTTCGTCTTTAAAACTATACTAATATGGGCACTACTGGATTTCACACTTCTTCTTTCTTAAATTCACAGAATATGAGGCGGAATAATAGAGAACTAGGGGAAATTTCGACGTTGGGAAGGATTTTCGTGTGAGAGGGTACGGGGCAAAGCGGAGCCCAATCTGAAGTGACTCCCCTTCAAGTTGTAAACCCTCGGCAACTTTACATTCTCTCGATTTACCCTTAAGGTATTGCTTAACATTTTAAAATTTCATTTAAACTTTTTTATTACCGACGCTATTGTAAAAAATTTGCAAGTAAAATACAAGAAAGCACATCCATTTACCAGTATTTGCCAGCATGCACCATATATTACCAAGATTTACCACCAGTAAGACTCATTTTTGTATCAGGAGCCTGAAAATAGAAAAGTAATATTTTATGTTCCATAATGCGAATTATATATATATATATATATATAATATATATATATATATATATATGTATTAGTTTTATATCTATTATATATATAATATATATGTATATATATAAAAATATTTAATATATATATATAAAATATATTTATATATAATATATATATATATATAATATATATATATATATATATATATATATATATATATATATATATATATATATATATATATATATATATATACTATATATATATATATAATATATATATATATATATATATATATATATATATAGACCTAAGGTCCCCTCTATTTTGGGGGTCAATGTCATTTCCAGAAACACAGCGAAGTCCATCGGGCGGAGGCACAGGTCTCTCAGGGAGGAAATCTGCTAGAGTGTCTTTAGGAGTGGGTATATATATATATTATATTATATATATATATATATATATATATATATATATATATATATATATATATAATATATATATCATTATATATATATATAATATATATATATAAGTTTTTATATAACAAATGTTTATATATCTGATCACTATTTGGTGGTTGCTAGATTAAGGTAGGGGGAGAGGTAACGGTTAGGGGAAAGAGAAAATAAGAGGAAAATTAGAATCCATAAAGGTGGAAAATTTAGATTGAGGCAATGTGTAGGAGGGAGTTTATAGGGGTATGTGACGGATAAATGGAAGAGTGCAGCGTGAGAGGGACGCAGAAATTAGGGAAGATGAGGAAGAGAACGAATGAAGATTTAAAGAGACCACATTCTGTGAAGATGGATGTCTAGAATGATTAATGTGGAAGTAAAAAAACGGTGGAGCTAAAGTGAGAAGGAAATGATAGTGAAATGGTGGAGTGAGGAGGTGAAAGAGATGGTGAAAAAGAAAAAAGAGGTGTATGATGAATGGTTAGGGGAATAGGAGAAGGAAAGCTTGGGAGGAAATAGAAGGTTAGAGTGTGCAGCAAAGAGGGAGACGAGGTGGAGAGAGGGCGACTAGAGAAATGCGAGAACTAATGATATCGATGTAGAAAAGTGACAGAAATTTTCGAAACGGGAGCAAGAATCATATTATTCTGGAATACGAAAGTATCATAAATAAAAAGGAAGAAGATGGATGGGTTAGGGGATATGGGTTAACTTCTCTAGGAGTAGAGGAAGGGTAATGGAGATAGGAGGGGTAGCGTATAAGGTGAGAAAAGATGGAGGGGGAATTTTTTTTTTAGAGGATTATTGAATTGAAATGGGTGGGAGAGATGAGGAAGATTTACAAGAGAGGGGATGGGGTGGGGAGTGGGGCAGGAAGGGGAATCTGGAAATACAAATGGTGAAATTAATTAGACCGCGTTAACTAAAGGCTTGAAAAGAAGTTTCGTCCAAAGCTATAGATGCGTAAGGTAAATCAGTTGGAATGTTAGCAGATGGGAGGCAGAGGGTGGAGGAATGGCTGTATAGGATATATAATTTATGTTGGACGAGGGGAGAGGTTCCACAGGATTGAGAGGATGGTTGTTTGGTTCCCCCTGTATAAAGGGAAAGGGGAGAGGATGGAGTGTGGGAATTAAAAAAAAAAAATAGAGGTTGTTGTCTTTTGAGTGTAGTAGGGACAGTGTATATATATATATAATTGAGAGGATGAGAAAATCTAACCGCGGGAAGATGCGTGATCTCCAAGATGGAAGCAGGTTGGGAGGGAAGGGGGTGTGTGGATCAAAGTATTCATCCGATGAAGATGCTTGTGCGAGAAAGGTATATAGAAAGGAGGGATAAGTGTACGCGGTGTTTTCTTGTATCCTGGAAAAGCATATGATAGAGTGAAGAGGGGGGAAATTAATGGAAGCTGCTGGAGGAATTTGAGTGGGGGAGAAATTTAGTTAAAAGAGGTAATTGTGGGCCTTTTATAGGCAATAAGCACGTAAGTGTGTGTGAGGAGAGTAATATAGAGAAGGAGAGGAGAGTGATGATGTTTGGGGTTGTATAGAAGACGCAGTTAACAGAATAAGGGATAGTGGAGTGTCACCCGTGGCTTTTCAATATAAATTTATGGAGAAGTGATCGCAGAGGAAATGACCTATGAGGGAGGGGAGAGGAGGTGCGGAGTTATGGATAAAGGGGATAGATGGGAAGTGAACATGATAATATTTTGCGATGATATACTGTGTCCATTAGTGTTGGCGACAGAATTCAACAGTTAAGGGCTAGATAGTCAATGGTGAAGCGAGTTTTGAGGCAGGGGTTTGGTACAAAATAAGTCTTCAGGCACTAACCAGCAAGAGTAAAGTGTTATGTGTTTGATGGACGATGAAAATCAGATGAAGTGGGTAATTTGGGGTTATAGTACGTATTATGTAGTCAGAGGTAACGGATGTATAGTATTCCAGAAGATGTCACAAGTTGTCCTTCATCATTTTCGGAACTTCTCGAGAGGAGAGAGATATGGAGAGGGAATGAAAGGTGATAGAGAATAGATCACAGAGTAAGAGAAGAAATGAATCGCTGTAAGAAGTGAGAGCATATGAGAGATGGTCTGTGTGATATATAGGAAAGGGGGAGAGGAGGATTCGTACTCACAGTGAACTACTAAAACTCATAAGTGGTTTGAAAATATGATTCGCTGTTTCCATTAGCGGTACTATAACTTGTGATGTGAGCAAATGCGCAGGGTTGAATAGATATCCAGAGAGAGCTGTAAGTTGTTGGGAGATGATAAGGGTGAGGAGCGGTATGCTGGAGTGTGCAAAAGAAGAGATTACGAATATGGTGAATATAGTATGTAGTATAGATTCGGAAAGAACGGTTGATGGAATAGTGAGATGAATGGGCATATGTTATTATGAATGCGTTTTTTGGTGTATCACTCTAGATGTGTAGCATAACCATGGCACGATTAACTAGAGCTGGGAGAGCTTGTTTAAAGAACGCAAGAGTAGTGTGGGGCAGGTGCACGGAGGAAGGATTACGGCAAGAATGGATGGAAGGGAGTAGATCCGGAGATAAGAAGAAGGTGGAGAGAGGAATGTGAATAAAAGTGAAATTGACTCTGGAAAGATCGCTGACGCGGATGAAGAGGTGGAGAGGATGCGAAAGGACCAATGTGATTGGCGTAGAGATAGAATTGGAATGGAGCGTAGGTGGGTGGGGTGCGAATGAAGGAGAAATATGATATTACGGTGAAGCTTGTCAACGGTTCGCTACTACACAACAAGTTGAAAGACTACTGTTCATCGCTAAGATGACGATGGCAATTCAAAATTTCTATAATATTTCTATAATATGATATTAATAATACCTAAAAATAATAATAATACCTTATTATTATTAAAT
>JABUQX010062093.1:0-10000 GCA_015478945.1 Trachelipus rathkii
GGATGAGAGATAATTATTTATATTTTTATATATATATATATCTATGTACTTGTGTTGATAAATAAGTATTATATTTATATATATATATATATTTAATATATTAATAATTGATTGTGTATATATATATATGACGAGAGAGGATATATATATATATATATGGTATATATGAAATATAATAGGTAGTAGGTTCGTATTGATATATATTGGGAGGAGGTTTATTTATTTCTCTTGATGTTTTATATTATTTCTTTCTTTACCAATTTATTATTTTACTAGTTATTTTGTTTATTTTACATATATACCATATATATATATATATATATCGTACAACAACAGTCACCTAATATGCGGTGAATCTTAATGGAAAAACTTACCTCACAACCGAGTGCAGTGGCGAAACTCGTTTCCGTCAACTTGGAGGGGAAGGAATTGTGTCGCATACTGAAGTCAGGTGATAACATCTTCAAGAAAAAATTATTATTATTATATTATTATTATTGAATTATATTATATTATTATTATTATATTATTATATTATTATTATTATTATGTATTAATTATTATTATTATTAATTATTATTTTCATTATTAATTTATTAATTATTTATATTATTATTATTATTATTTTATTATTATTAAATTATTATTATTATATTATTATTATTATTATTATATTATTAATCATTATTAATTATTATTTTTTTTTGTTGTTGTTTGTTGTTGTTTTGTTGTTGTTGTGTTGTGTTGTGTTGTTGTTGTTGTTGTTGTTGTTGTTGTTGTTGTTGTGTTAGTTGTTGTTGTTATGATCGTTATTCTATTGTATTAGATTTTTGTATTTGGGTATTCAATTATTAATTATTATTATTATTATTTATTATATTATTTATATTTTATCACTATTATTAATTATTATTATTCATTATTATTATTATAATTATTATTATGATTATTATTATTTATTATATTATTAATTAGTAGTAGGTAGTAGTAGTATAAGTAGTAGTAGTAGTAGTAGTACAGAAAGTAGTAGTAGTAGTAGTAGTAGTAAGTAGTAGTAGTTAGTATCAGTAGTAGTAGTAGTAGTAGTAGTACGTAGTAGTATATAGTAGTAGTAGTAGTAGTGATCTGTTATTGTGGAAACAATAGCAAGTAAATACATGTATTAATCGAATAATTCAATTTCATATTTATAAAATCATAATAATAAATATTATTGTACACAATTTTTACATAAAAAATGCATATAAGCTAAATCGTATATTGTAACCACATTTAAAAGGATTCGATATTAAATTAAAAATCAAAAATAAGCCTAAACTCGATAATTTGACAAGTATCTATAAAGTACAGAAACTAAATAATATGAGATATATAAAACTAATGAAATTAAAAAAAAAATAATTCCTGTTTAAACTAATACGATATTTAACCAATTACGCAGAAATATCGATATTTAAATAAATATCGAAACCTTTATTTTCCTTAAGTGAAATAAGATAGTGTACTATGTGGCATTTCCTTGGCATCTATCCTTGTGAGGAAACTTTCCGTCGTACGGATAAAGGAGGGGTCCGTTGTCCGTAGTCTGAAATAAACTCTCCTTCGCTCTCGGACGCAACTATATATTCTGTCTCTTGACGTCTAACTGCTTTTTAGCGTTCGGACGACGAGCGCTTAGTCACTACTGCTTGCCGCTTGCTCAGGGAACGCACCATGATTGGCTTTCCTTCTTTTCTTCCTGTTTAATAATAATATATTAATAATAAAAATAATATAATATAAGTAATAATTAATAATAATATATAATGATATAATTAATATTAATAATAATAATAATAAATAATTAATATTAATAATAATAATAATAATAATATAATAATAATATAAATATAATAATATTAAATAATAATAATAATATAATAATAATAATAATAATATAATAATAATAATAATGAAAATATAATATGAATAATTATTATAACAATAATAAATAATAATAATAATAATAATAATAATAATAGATATTAATAAATAATAATAATAATAATAATATTAATAATAATAATAATAATAATAATAATAATAATAATAATAATGAATAATAATAATGAATAATAATAATAATAATAATAATAATATCCATCTAGAGTTCCTTAATATAAACGTGTAAGGTTAGTCTTTACAACACACAAAAATATCTATTTTATATATACACCATGGCACTACACACATATTATATATAATATATATAATATATATATATATATATAATATAATTATATATATATATATTATATTATATATAATATATATATATATATATATATATATAATATATATAAATTATATATATATATATAATATATTATAATAAATATACAAATTTACAGACAAATCTTATATAGCATGATTTATGGATACACTTATTGTATATGTTCGTTTACGTGTTATATTATAGCTATATATAATAATAGATATATATATATATATATATATATTAAAATATATATATATATTATAATATATATATTTATTAATTATATATATAATAATAATATTATAAATATATTATATATATATAAATATTATATATATGTATACTAATTATTCTATATATTTATTCAGTAAGGGTGATTCCAATTATGGTTAATAAATTTAAGGTAACTGATAAAGAAATTAGCAAAAATAAAGGTTAAAAGTGGTCCATATCGAGGTATGACGTAAGATGTGCTTAAATTTCCGTCTGGCTGTCTCATATGTATTTTTTTACCTAAAATTTTTGTTTTTACAAACGTAGTAAGTTACAAATCCCTATAAGTTGTGGGATGAGTAACGTTGTGTGTAGTGCTAATTGACGACAAAAAGATAGTATCAAATTTAACTATAAATTATAAAATGGCGGCCGTTAAAGTGTATTTGAGGCAACGTTCCATAAAGTGGATGCTAGGTTAAAAACGTTAAGGAACCAAAAAAAACCACCTATTGTTGTATACGCAGAATCAAATCAAAAACATTTAGATAAATTATGACTATTAATAAGGGAAAATGTAAATTTTAGTAATTGGAAACTTCTTTAAATAACAACTCTTCCACAAACAGCAACTCCTTCCATTAAACATTTCAGCACATCTTGTTGACCAAAACAAACCACTACTGTATCAGTAAATACAATAAATGCTACTGCTGTTTGTTTACGTCATTACAATGTAACTGAATTGTTGACTGTGTGGTGACTCTTACTTTGTTCTTTCGTTATGTAATATGGATCGTAATTACCATCGTGTACTCATATCTCTTGAACTAGCTGACAATGACATCATAATGTTATGGGACTGGCACGACTGCAATAGTTCCTGCAGCAAGACGCGTTTGTACCATAGAGAAATGATCCAACCAAATTTGTCCATGCGCAAGGTTTTTTTTGTACTATCATCAACGCCTTTCTGAACAGGGTATGTTGCAAGTCCAATAGAGCACACTGAATGCAGGGTAAACTCCGATCTACTAGACCTGTTGATTTTATGAAAGAAATTATGTTCTCTTAATTGATAATTTCCGAGCATCTGAAAAAGGGCGACGCGAGATAATTGTCACTTAAGTTTTAAATTCGAACCCAATCTAGTATTTTGAAGGTTACACACAAGCAATCAGTTACACCGTACCTACGCTCCAAATCAGGTCTATTCTCTTTATTTCCCAACGTGACTATGCTCCTGCGTGTCGTTTATTTGTTCAATGGTCTTTTTTGAACAAATGTTTGACCTCAATACTTTTAACGAAAGGTTTTTTATTTGCCGACGAGGCTCACTTTACAAGACAGGCTATCGTTCACGTTCATTAATGAACAGATTTGGGCAGATCGAGAATTCACATTGCCATTTAAACCAGAATCGTTCCAAACATAAGTTTTTCAAGTACACATTTGGGCAGGAATTTTAACATGATCTGTACTTATGTTTCCGAGCTTCCCTCATCAGGCTTAATTGGCATTATCCTATCTTAACTTTTTGAATACATGAAGCTCCGTACCTTGTTTATGTTGTTATCCTTCTTCAGTTGAGCCGTAACATTGGTTAATTGCGCATGATGGAGCTCCTGCACACGTCTAGTTCTGTAGTTCGTGAAACACTGACATGCCGACCTTCCGCCAATCAATGGTATAGGCGAAGGTGTCCCAGTTTTCGTGGGTCCTCCAGTCAATGGTCACCAGACTAAATACTTATGGCATTATTACCGTTTGGAGGCATTTTAAAGAGCCTTAGTATACTTCTCTCAATCGACCATCGTTGAAAGACCTCGTATTAACGGATTATGAACGGAAATTGGAAACGATCATACAGAACCCTGGAATTTATTGTAACGGGTCCGCACGATGTAGAAGACGCCTGGACGCGTGCATTGGCGAAAACAACGGTAGGTCATTTTCAACTATCATCTTTATGTCTTTTAATATCATTGGTAGGTGCTTTAGACAGTATGATTTATCGGTACAAAATTTAAAACCTATCCATACAATAATAATTATGTTTTATTTATCACTCCTATTCAGAATGAGTTATTCGTTCCTCAAATACTTTTAACGTCCGCTCATTTTAAAATTTAGAGTTTGTAACTTACTTGGTTTCGGTAGATACAAATATTTAGTAAAAAACACATCACACAGATCCAGAGCGGAAACTAAGCACATTCGATCCAAATCTTTATAGGAACTTTATTTTTTTTTGCAATTTATATCAGTTACCTAAAATTTTTACCATAATTTTGAATCACCTTATATTATATATATACTATATATATTATATATTATAATATATATATAATATTATATATATATATTTATATATATATAAGTATATTATATATAATATATATAATATATATAATATAATAAAAATATATATATATATATTATAATATATATAATATATATATACTATATATTTAATATATATATATAATATATATAATTTATATATATATATATATATATATATATAATATATATATATATAATATATATATCATATATATATATATAAAATCTCATAACTTCAAATACGAAATAATATTGTGACACATAGCAATGTAACCTCCCTGATCGTTTTTTGTGAAAAAAGTTTAATATAATTCAATATCATATTTAAAACTTGAGCGTTGATAAAGGTATATATTTAGTTCTTAATAATCAATAAAAACGTAATTGTAAGCCATAAGTTTTTCAAAAACTCTTAAGAATCGAAACATGACTCTCATTTACCTTCAATAATATCGAAGATTTAAAAATCTAACATCAAATAAGGTTAATAATCTATAAATCAGTTTGAATCCTCTACATTCCTAGATTTCATTTAAACCCTAGGAACGTCCTTGACAACCCAGACAACCTAAATACTTACAAGAAAGAAACAAGAAAAACCACATTCGAAAACATAAAAATTCTCAATAACCTGAACCCCTATAAAACCTTAAAACACCAGAAGGTGCACCCAGGGGGTAATATAACCTTATGTATGCCACAGTGTGTATTGATGTGCTTTCCGTGGGATCTTGGAATACGAGGGTTTGAAGAGTTGATTCCATCCATTGTGTTGTTGTATGCTCAAAAGTTGCATATGGATAATAATCTTCAGCATATCTGCAAAAAAAAAGAAAATAAAATAAATAAAAATAATAATAATAATAATAATAATAAAAAATAATAATATAATTAATAATAATAATAATAAAATAATAAAATAATAATAATAATAATAATATAAATAATAATAATAATAATAATAATAATAATAAAAAAAATCAAATAATATAATAAAATAAAAATAAAATAAAAATAAAAATAAATAAAAATAAAATAATTAATAATAATAATAATAAATAATAATAATAATATAATAATAATTAATAAATAATAATAATAATAATAATAAAAAATTAATAATAATAATAATTAAGTAATAATAATAATTATTATTATTAATAATAATAATAATATTTTCATTATGTAATTACCTGGAGCTCGTATCTATAGTTCAATATCTCTTAGGCGGAGGTGTGGAAAGTTTTCTTCATGGTGGAGTAATATAATATCTATCAGTTGGGTGAAATAAAACTTTTCCTTCGCTAAATGCTTGAAGCAGGGATATCACATAGTTTTTTCTTAGCATGGGGTTTGTTGTTGTTTGTGACATCTATATATATATATATATATATAAATATATTTTTGAACTAATAAATATATATATGTATAAAATATATATTTATATATATATTTATTTTTCAAAGAATATATGAATATATATTTTATTATTAAAATGTTATTAATATATTAGATATATTATATATATAATATAAATATATATATATATAATATATATATATATATATATATAATATAGTATATATATATATATATATATTAGTATATATATATATAATATAATATTTATATTATCCCAGATGTTTCGAGATACAGCATATTCCCTTTTCTTACTCCTTGACATACAAATAGTCCTCCTGTGTTATCTCAGTTAGCAACTGATTGTCTTTGGAGACACTGTGTCTTTGTGGTTTGTATGAATCGTGTATAACAAATATGCTAGTAATCCTTACGTCATGCTTAGTATGAGTATGGTTATTGACTCCGTTGCCTCTCAGTTGCAAATTACTGCTTCTCGTTGCAGACTGATCGCTGCATAATTAATTAAGTAACAGTCCACAATCGATAAGTTTTTTCCCACGAGAGTTCACAAGGAATTTTGCATATTAAATTTAATACGGTACACTTCCTCAGTACCATGATCTCATGCGAGAGTGAATTTTTAATTACAACATGGCTAGGATGGAGAAATTACATTTTAGCATTAGGTAGAGCTCAAGTCTCTATTAACAAGATACGTTATGAATTTTGTTTGTGTCTTGGATGCTTCAGAAAACAAGAGTCCATCTCACATTACATCGCTGTGGCTTACATCCCATTAACTTTTCAACCTCTTCGACTCAGTATCCGATGGATAGCCTTGGTGGTAATCTAATTTTCTATATTTAAAAGAAAGGCCATTGCACCGATAATAATATAATAATTGAATACTTTTGCAATTATTGATTAATAGTGATTGATGAGGGAAATGCTCCTCGTGGCGATATAAGTAAATGGATCCATAAGAAAATATATTCCACATTCAAAATGTAGCAACATTCTTTGCAACATCTCTTGTAGAAATGCTGTCATAAGACACTACATGATTGATTCCTGTTTAATTATTGGGACAATCTTACTAACATGCGAAAGATACCAACATTGCAGACATAAGAATTGCCTCAGGAATTTCTGGATGATATTCCAATTGGTGAAATAAGACGAAGAAATGTATTAATGGATGATTTTAGACCCGGTCCATATACTGCCCTTGTAGTGACTAAAGCCATTACTGCCCTGTCGTAGTGACTAATTAACTTAATCAAATTTCAGAGTGATTCAGTTGGTTCTTATGTGACCCGACTTCATTGAACTCTATCTATCGGTCTCTGTGATTTGACAAGTGTTAGATTAAGGTTTTTTGGGTTTACTAAAGCGAAGCATCATTTAATAAACAAATACTGAAAACGGTAAATAAATTAATGTGATCACAATTTTTTATTGCTAATATTCTCATAAAAAAATGGCATGGTAAACCTCACTTAGAGAAAGATCAAATCCATCTCAGAATTCGTGAAGTTGTATAGATAGTATTAAGGTTTCACGTTCAATTTTTACTTTGTTTGTGAACCGCTAAGCATCCCGTATCCCCCGAAAACTACTAACGAATAATTAATTATTTTCAAGAGTAACCTTTTTATTTACAACGCACCACATACTATCGTATCCCAAAATACATTTTGCCTTTTCTCCTGACTACTACGTATATCACATAGAAATATAATAAAAAAACTGTCAATATTTCCAACCTAACACAACTCAATTTTACAATAACTTTAATATCAATTAAAAAAACGAACTTTCAAAAGTTGAGAAAATATTAATAAAAACTTAATAATTTAATATAATAACATTTAAAACATACAAAAATAAAATTTTAACAACTCACTTCTTCTGACGCAATATAGAAATGGCAATAATAATTGCGACGAGAGCGATAGAAGAAAGAATGACAGGTCGTAAATGGCGGGGTCACTCCATGGAGTTCTGCCAAGCTTTTCATCCAGTGGATGATTAATGATATTCTTGGATTGGATCTTCTGGAGGTCTTTAATAATAATAATAATGAATAATAATAATAAATAAAATAATAAGTAATAATAATGAATGAATAATAATATAATAATAATAATAAAAATAATATATAATTAAGTAGTAATATAAATAATTAATGAATGAACAATCATAATACGATAATATCGAACAATAATAATAATACATAATAATAATAATAATAATAATAATAATAATAATAATAATAATAATAATAATAATAATAATAATAATGATAATATAAATAATAATAATAATAATAATAATAAAATCCTAATTATAATAATAATAATGAATAAAATAATAATTAATAATAATAAATAATAAAATAATAAATAATATAATAATAATAATAATGAATAATAATAATAATAATAAAATAAAATAATAATAATAATAATAAAAATATTATCTGAAAATAATATAATTAATTATAAATAAAATACAATAATAATAATAATAATAATAATAATAATAATAATAATAATAATAATAATAATAATAATAATAATAATAATAATAATAATAATAATAATAATAATAATAATAATAAAAATAATAAATATTTTAGCAAAATAATGTGTTTTAACCAAGTATTCATTATTTATAAACACTTTAAATTTGTCCATATATTTTATTTTGTTACCTTCAATAGTAGGAACTGTTCTGAAGGAGTATCTCGTAGTGGTATCTCCTGCCGAGTTTTTTGCAGTAATTTCGATGTCGTATTCTTCACCAGAATAAAGGTTTGAGATTGTGTAATGGTCACTTGTGCCTTTTAATCTTTCATTAACTGCAAATAGAAATTATGTGTACAAATTTCATACGCGTTACATAATCTTATGACTATAGGAATAATAAATTTTAAAATTATTATTTTTGTATTAATTTTAATAATATTTTGAAAAGAAAAAATGATTCTTATGATATTAACATAGTAACTCTGATGTTGCATATATATATATAATATATATTTATATATATTATATATATATAGTATATATATATATATATATATTATTATATATATATAATATTTATATATATATTATATATATATATATATATATATATATATATATATTATATTATATATATATATATATTCAACAAATCATAGGAGAGATTAAAAAAATCAAACTTTATATGTGAATAAAACAATATTAAATAATTTATTACAGAGTAATCCATTGAATGACTCTGAGACGGTTTGACCTTGATAAAAAATTCCAACACTGGACAACTCGGAGTCGTTAAATGGTGACAATGATTATTAGAATTGCTGATGTTCGTTCGACTCGTTATTACTTTAATGCTGCGGTGGAGTTGTTGTCTATCGCCCGTTCATGTCTTCAAACGCTTCACCGAATTTCACTCGCGATTCCAGAACCGTTGTAATGGAAAAATGTTTAAGGAGTTTATGGTTTTCGTGGTTTTATATAAAACAGGGTTAAAACATTTCAGAAATGGTAATTTTGTTTGGATATATTTGGCGTTAACAAAAAGATTGAAAAGATTGAGATTAGTAAGGCAATTAAATAAAATATGAAATTGGGAAGAAATTTTTTTAATCAATAAGGTTAGGTTTTGATTTGTCGGATATGCTAAAGAAACTTTGGTGTAAAATTCCTCATAGACTTAAATTTAAAAGAAAAGCATTTTTTTTTTTTTAAATTTTCAGTCGATTTTCAGGAAATAAAAAGAGTTAATGTAGCTATTTTTAGCTCTAAAACGTCAATTTCGAGCGTTCTG
>JABUQX010062093.1:12500-20000 GCA_015478945.1 Trachelipus rathkii
TCAAATAAACTAATTAAAATAAATAATATAATACAATAAAAATATAATAAAAAATTAGCTAAAATAACAAAAAAAAATATAACAAAAGTAAATAAAATAAAACTATAATGAAAACAAAAAACAAAAAACATATAATACAAAAATAAATTCAAATAAAAATATAGTAAAAACTAAAATAAAATTATAATAAAACAAAAAATAAAATAAATAAAATAAAAATATAAAATAATAAAATGGAAAAATAATAAAAAACAAAAAAAAAAATGAAATAAACTTTTAAAAAATTAAATAAAATAAATTTAATAAAATTGAAATAAAAAAAAAAGGAAAATAAAAAAATAAAAAATAAAATAAATGAAATAAAAATATAATAGAAAATGAAAATAAAACAAATAAATTAAATAATATAAAAATAAAACAAATCAAAAATAAAACAAAAAATAAAAATAAAACTAAGATAAAAAACTAAAATAAATTAAATAAAAATATAATAAAAAATCAAAATAATAAAAAATAAAAATAAAATAAAAAAATATTAAATAAAAATTTCTTACTCATTATAATTAATTGGTAGAAAATGGTTTCTGCCCCATGTAAATATTTCTCACGTGACAGGAATAATTTCCCGCGTTTTCTTTCCTCGAATCGTGAAGTAAAAGTCCTCCGTCTGGCTGTCTTTTCCACCTAATAATAATAATAATAATAATAATAATAATAATAATAATAATAATAATAATAATAATAATAATAAAATAAAATATGAATAATAATAATAATAATAATAATAATAATAATAATAAAATAATAATAATAATAATAATAAAAATAATAATAATAATAATAATAATAATAATGAAAAATCAGTTATATTATTATTATTATTATTAATATTATTATTATTATTATTATTATTATTATTATTATTATTATTATTATTATTTATTTTATTTTTAACTAAATATTATATTATTAACTATTATATATATATCCTTTTAAATGATAGGTATTATAAGGAATTATTATTAATTAACATTATTATATGAGAATTTAATTATTATTATTATTATTATTATTATTATTATTATTATTATTATTATTATTATTATTATTATTATTATTATTATTATTATTATTATTATTATTATTATTATTAAGGTGGTAAATTAAACTAACACAACTCACCTTGAATGTTCATCCAGTGCAAAATCATCTTTTGACCAAACGATAGTGGGGGTTGGAACCCCCATAAAGGGGCACAGTAATAGAACATCCGATCCTCTCGGTATCCGAATGACTTCGCCCAAACTTTTAATGCCTGCTGCAACTGCGTAATAATAATAATAATAATAATAATAATAATAATAATAATAATAATAATAATAATAATAATAATAATAATAATAATAATAATAATAATAATAATAATAATAATAATAATAATAATAATAATAATAATAATAATAATAATAATAATAAAATGTAATACTAAAATAAAGGAGAAATATAATAATATAAATAATAATAATTAATAATAACAATAATAATAAAAATAAGCGTAAAATATAATAAATGATTAATAAATAATAATATTATAATAATTAATAATAATAATAATAATAATAATAATAAAATAATAATAATAATAATAATAATAATAATAATAATAATTATCACTATTTAAAATAAATTAAATATCTTAACTACTCAACAAAAAAACAATGATTATTTTGAGATAATAATTTTTATTATTTTTTTTATATAAAACTAATAATAATAATTATTATTAATAATAATTATAATTTATATTTACTTTTCGTAGAGGTTTTAATGGCAATTGTTTTAGTTGGATTTCCTTCGCCAACTCTTGTTGAAGCTGTCACCCAGATCTGGAGCTCTTCTCCCTCAACCAGATTGGAAATGTCGTAGTGGTGACTCTGTCAAGTAAACAAAAAATAATAAAAATAGCAATACTACTACTACTACTACTACTACTACTACTAATATACTACTACTCTACTACTACATTCAACTACTGATGATGATGATATCATGAATAATAGTACATAACAATAAAAAATAAATAATAATAATATAATAAATAATAATAATAAATAATAATAATTATAAATAAATAATAATAATAATAGATAATATAATATATAATAATAAATGAATAAATAATAATAATAATAAATAATAATAATAATAATAATAATAATAATAATAATAATAATAATAATAATAATAATAATAATAATAATAATAATAATAATAATAATAATAATAATAATAATAATAATAATAATAATAATAATAATTATAATTATAATTATAATTAATAATTAAATAAATTATTAATAATACATTATAATTATAATTATAATATAATATAATTAATATATTATATAATAATTTATAATTATAATAATAATAATAATAAATAAATTATAATAATTAACAGCGTGACAATATTTTAATTATACTAATATAATAATAATAATAATAATATAATAATACTGGTCAACAGAAACTTTTTCCTAAGACAAAGAATACCTGTTTCTTGCATGTGTTTTCGTGTAGAATTCAAAATCTTATTTGGTTTTTGTCTGTTACGTTCAGTTTTGACACTATTCACATGTAAACATGGAAAAATTTGGCAAAGAGATGGTGATAAATATAAATATGTGCATCTTTGCCCAAAAATATATATGCTGTGAAATTTTCAAATTGATAGGACAAATAATAAAAAAGATATTGCTGTTTTTCATTTATGAAAAGGTAAAAAAAAAAAAAAAACAAAAAAAAAAAATTAAGCTTACAAGTAAATGGCGGCAAACTGGACCTTAATTAAACAACACCAATATAATTTTGGGATTCAGCGCAAAAAACTACATAAGAAACAAGTCTTAAATGTAGGTTGACAAAAATTTGTTCCCCAGTGTTATTATTATTTTTATTATTACTATTAATATTATTATTATTATAATACAGGGAAACAAAATTTTTATTCACCTGTATATAAGACTTCTTTCTTATATACTTTTTTTACGTTGAATCTCAAAAAATTATATTGGTGTTTATCTACAAGGTCCAATTTTGCCGCCACTCATATGAAAACGATAAAAATGCTAAATTTTTTTTTTTATCAATTCTTAAATAAAAAACCGAGCAATTTATTTAAATTATCTGTTTGTATACCCAACCGTTTTGCCTTTACCCACTGGAGAAAAAAATTCTTTTTTGAAATTATTTTCCGTGTTTACGTGTGAATATAGTTTAAAAACTGGAATGACAGACTAAAGCTAATACGATTTTTGAATTAAGCATGACAAAATACATAAGAAACGTGTATTGGATCAAAGATCAACAGAAATAAATTTAAAATTTGTTGACCTGTGTAGTTAATATTAAAATAAAACAATTAGATAAAAATAGTTAAAAATAATAATTAATAATAATAATAATAATAATAATAATGAATAATAATAATAATAATAATAATAAATAATAATTATGACAATGAAAAGAAAAGATAATGATGGTTAAAATTTATAATATAAATAATTAATAATAATAATAATAATAATAATAATAATAATAATAATAATAATAATAATAATAATAATAATAATAATAATAATAATAATAATAATAATAATAATAATAATAATAATAAAAAAAATTAATAAAAATAAATAATAATAATAATAATAATAATAATAATAATAATAATAATAATAATAATAATAATAATAATAATAGTAATAATATTAATAATTTCACTTTTTAATTTTTATCAACTAAAAAAAACATGCATTTTATTTCCAATTTCAAGTACTTTTATTATTGGCACTACTACTACTACAACTACTACTACAACTACTACTACTACTACAGCTCTACTACTACTACTACTACTACTACTACTACTATTTCCAATTCATCATGTTACTAATGTTAATTAATAATACCTGAGCTGGAACCATTCTTCTTTTTGTTTCTCTGCTCATGGTAGTTTGAATGTAGATAGTAAATTTGGTTAATTTCCCATTTGAACGAATAGGATCCGACCACACAACAACTACATCATTTGCCCCATTCACCAAACCTTTGATTCCAGCTGGTGGGTCTGGAACTTTAACATACAAATAAATTTATAAATACAATAAATAATTTAAATCCTAAAGTCAACACTCTAGATTTTGGTCATATACATGTTTTTTTTAAATTTAATATTCATTATCTATAATAAAATCTATAATATATATATATATATATAGTAATATAATAATAAATATAATATATATATTTATTATTTAAATTTATATTCATTATCTATATTAAAATAAATAATAAAACTCAAAAATTAAAATCTTCACTTAAATGTCTTAATGTCTTCTCTTAATTAACTTAATATATTCTTTTAAGTAACTTAATGTTTTCTCTTAAATAACTTATAACCTTCAATTTAAATAACTTACTGTTTTCCTTCAATTTAACAAAGTTTTCTTAAACAATTAAATATTTTCTTTTCAAATATCATACTTTCTTCTCATAAATAACTTACTCTTTTCTCTTAAGTAACTTGCCATCTTCCATATAATAACATACTCTTTTCTCTTTAATATCTTAAAACGTTCCTTATGCCTTACTGTCGCCTATTAAATAACTTAATACTTTCTCTTAATTAAATAACTTGCTAGCTTTCGTTAGATAACTTACTATCTTCTTCGGTCAGACAAGACACAGGCTTTGATTCCCGTCCCGTTCCTGCTTTCGTTGAGGCAGCAACAGCAATGGAAAAATTAGTGAACGGTTGTAGGCCGCTCAAAATTGTACTCTTTCCCGATAACACATGCGTTTCTTTGGGAGAAGAAACTGAAATAATAATAATAATAATAATAATAATAATAATAATAATAATAATAATAATAATAATAATAATAATAATAATAATAATAATAATAATAATAATAATAATAACTATTTTTTTAAATAATGAAAAACTAATAAATAATAATAATAATAATAATAATAATAATAATAATAATAATAATTTTAACAATCTATATGAAAAATTCAAACGCATTGGTATATTCCTTAAAAACAAAATATATAACCCATAATAATAATAATAATAATAATAATAATAATAATAATAATAATAATAATAAAATAAATAATAATAATAATAATAATAATAATAATAATAATAATAATAATAATAATAATAATAATAATAATATCTATCTTTTTGAAACCTTGAAAGTCATTGGTCTACAACGTACCAGAAAATCCGCTGAAAGAGTAATAAACGATGGAGTAGCTGATAATCTTTCCATGTGTAAGTTCTTCTGGGAGGTACCACGTTAGTTCCAGACTCTGGGAAGTCAAGGGTGTACAGGATTACTATATCTGTAGGTGCTTGCTTCTGAAACTTTAGGAATGTATATGTGGAGAATTGTTTATTAATAATAATAATAATAATAATAATAATAATAATAATAATAATAATAATGATGATAATGATAATGATAATGATAATGATAATGATAATGATAATGATAATGATAATGATAAATTGATAATGATAATGATAATGATAATGATAATGATAATTGATAATAATAAATAATATAATAATGATAATGATAAATGATATTGATAATGATAATGATAATGATATGATAATGATAATGACAAGCCTTTGGCTTGCTCCTAACGGAGCAAGACTTGTCCCTGAGCACGTGCTACGCACTCGCAGAGGGCTCGCTTCGCTCACCCGAGGAAACCAAGCCGAAAAAACTCATGATGACAAAATTGTAGTGAAAACCGTTACGTTTTTCGTGCTGTTTATTTTAATATGATAATAGATACAAAAAGCAAAAGTAAAAAATAATCTATTAAGTAACACTTTTCAATTTAAGATAATTATGAATCAAAATGTGGCAGGTACCGTAATGGCGAAAAGGATGGTAAGTTTCAAAAAAAATATGGTGCTCCACATCATTCAACAAATCGATACGAATTTGGAACGTTTTTTGGCATGTTTAAAATTAATATGATATAGATAATGATAATAATAATAATGATAATAATAACAATAACAATAACAAAAAATAATAATAATAATAATAATCTATATAATATAATAATAAATATAATAATAATAAAATAATTAATAATAATAATAATAATTAATAATAATAATAATAATAATAAAATACTTAATATGGAAAACTCGTAATGAGTTTAAATAAAAATAAGCAAGTAATAATAATAGATAATATATAATAATAATAATAATAATAATAATAATAATGAATAATAATTAAAATAATAATTAAATAATAAGTAATATAATGATTAATAATAATAATAATAATAATAATAATAATAATAATAATAATAATAATAATAATAATAATAATAATAATAATAATAATAATAATAATAATAATTATAAATAATATAATAATAAAATAAAAAATAATAAAATAATAATAATAATAATAATAATATAAAAAATATAATAATAATAATAATGAATAATAATAATAATAATAGTGATTCTACTGGAAAAGTGACTCTAAACTATTGAAAAAAAAACTTACTGTCTTCATGAGTTGTTGCATGTACCACTCTTGAAAGTGGACCTGAACCCAAAGAGTTATAAGCCTGTATTACAAACTCGTATCTTCTATACTTCTTCAAACCACCGATTGCCCATGAATGATGATCATTTAAACTTGGTTCTAACTTTTCAAAGTGAAAATCTTCAGCTTCACCTGAACTACAAGAGAAAGAAATATTATTTGGTAAAGTAAAGGTTTTATAATGATATATTATATATATATATAATATATTATAGTATATATATATATATATATATATATATATATAAACGTTTATTCCTATATAATATATTATATATATATATTATATATCTATTCATTTTCAACTTTCATTGATAAATAATAATAATATTAATTCCTACAACATTGTACAATACATTCACTAATGAATATTCAACCTCAAACAGTAATATAATGTTAATATTTGAAAATAAATTTGAATGCTAGAATGTTAAAATATTAAAATTATAGAATACCAAAATAGTATGATGCTAGAATGTGAAAATGATATAATGGTTGAAGGTTAGAATGCCAGAATAGTAGAACTTCTGAATGTGAGAATGCAAGTATCGGGAAAGCTAAGCTATTTTTTATGGGTAGTTTTTGCTTCTATGATTTTTGGTCAATGGGTAACAGATGAGTATTATAATAAAATTATAGTTTCATGTGTATTTCGTGGACCGCATTTCTCTGAGATCGAAAATTTTAGGTTAAATATTTACATTGTTGTTTAAATTTTTATGTTTAGTGTAAAAATTTTTTTTTATAAATGTCAAATTATTTTAGTAAAGGTGAAGCATTTTAATTTTAAATTAACTATCCTTTTATAATTAACAGTGTAACGTAATGATATATATATATATAT
>JABUQX010062093.1:30000-45000 GCA_015478945.1 Trachelipus rathkii
TGTCATTTTCAGCTGGATGATTGATAAATTCAAAATTAAGTATCCTAGAAGTCATTATTGGAGCCCCTTATATAACAGGACTCTTAGCTGGTCCACTATTAAACTGTAATATTATGTTTTCTCCAAATTGTACAATTAGTTTATTCTCTATTTTATCTCTTTCACATTTTTTTATATATTGTAAGTGTCTCAGTTGTTATGTCTATCATTTCATTTTTTTATATACTGAATTAAAGCTTAGTATATCTGTATCCGCTTGATTAACTGTTACGTTACTCAGGTGATATTCAGTTTTTTCGTTGTTTTCTGATAGGATTGTAAAGCTTCCTTTTAAGTATTTTCTGTATGAGTATCTTATACTTAACAAAATATCTCAATCTTAAATGGACTTCTCATTTATTGCTCCATAGCTTCCTCGAATATTACAATAATAACAATACACATGTCGTGCTTCAATACACTCCTTTCTTTTTTCAGAGTAGCTAGAGCATCTAAATTTTGCAAACCACTCGAACTGTAAATAAATGTCTCATGGTGATTTTCGAGTTAATTTCTTCGTAATAAAATTTAGTGTATTTTATTGTAGGTCCTCTCAAATTAGGAATACGCGAACCTACAAATTTTGTGATTAATTGTATTTAAAAGTTATTGTTAACAGTACAAAATATTCTGCTATATCAATGGTATATAAAGTTTAATATTTGAAGTGAGTAGAATCCTGTAAGGCATACTATATAACTATACTTTAGATATAATAAAATAAATATTATAATATTAATATATATAATAATATATAAATAGATATATAATACAATATAAAATATAATAATAATAAATTATAATACTATATTAAAAAATAATATAATAAAAATAATATATATATGTTGTAAGGAACATATTGGATGTGATTATTTGATCGACATTCTTTATGTTTAATCATTGCTTAAATGAAGAAAGTATCAAATTTACCCTTATTTTATATTTTTGTATATTTTATTTGAAATAATTAACTAATAAATTTTTTAGGCTGTTATTATCTTTTCATTTTCATTTTTTACTCTTAATAATTATTAAATTATATATATTATATATAACTTAATATATATATATATAATATATTATATATATATATATATATTATATATATATATATATAATATTATATATATATATATATATATATTATAAATATATAATATATATATATATATATAATATATATATTATATTATATATATATATAATAATATATTATATATATTATATATTAATTTAATATATATTAATATTAATAATATATATATATATATATAATATATTATTATTAATATATATCATAGATATATATTAATATATATAGGTATACTTACTGACTTATATTTGTGCTTAAAATTTTTTGATTTATTATTATATTATTACTATGTTTGCCACGTGTTGGCGAATCTTTTCATTTTTTGGATTATAAATAATTAAGTCTGCTCAGTTAGTCTCTAAAGATCCTATTTTATTTATTTATATGTTTTATATAATAAGATCAGTGTATTATAAAGTATTTGTTAATTTGATAATTATCAAAGATAAAATCTGCTAACAAATTCTAAGTAAGGTCCTTAATATATGGTCATCCGCCGTCACACAGTCACATATGACTCTACTCGGATCAACTCACTTCTTTCCATTGATTGAAAATGACTGATTTGAAAATGAAGGTGGATAATCCAAGACGTTTCGGGAACTCGGAGCTCGTGAAGTATTACTCAATGCATCATGTGTTACGATTATATTAGAGTTTCAAGATAGTCTAATAATTAATTTGATTATTGAATTAATATTTTTATATAAAGATTAATATTATTAGTCTCAAATTGATACGTATTATCTATCTTATTATTTTAAGTGATCTATCATTTATAAATAATATTGAATATTTACTTTTATCGACAATGTTTTCATATAATTTGATAATAAAAGTCTTTTTAGCATATGTACATAACTGCTCTCTAAAATATGTTTAGGTAGCTTGACATCTTGTCAAAACTACTCCAGTTATTTAAATCAGTCTACTCTAATTAAAGATATCCGATGATATAATTAATCATAGTCTGTGACTTATGCTCGAATATCATGTGTGTGAAACTTGACTAAAGCCATATGGCGAAGGCTCTCTATGATAATTACGCTCTCTCAAAAGGTATGTTATATGTCGTGATAAATAGATGAATAAGTGACGCAAATCCTTTGATTTAGTTAGTACGCCGAGGGTTTCACCTTAAGCCCCGTGCATAATTAACATGGAGGAGAGCTAGTAAAGTGTCACAATATAGTAATACATGAAGCTTTGTTTTAATAAATGTAAAGTTTATTATATTTAATTATACTTGATAAGGTATTTCTTATTCATTAATATATAATATATACGTACGGGTTATAAATATAATAATATATTATAAATAATATATATATATTATATATTAAATAATATTATTAATATATATATATATATATATATATATATAATAATATATATATATATATATATATATATATTAATTATATTATTTTATGTATAATATATATTAAATATGTTATATATATATATAAATATATATAATATATAATATATTAATAATAATATATATATATATATATAATATATATATATATATATTAATATAATATATTTTAAAGTAATATATAATATATATGATATATAATTATAATTATATATATAATAATATATGTTTTAATAGTACTGTAGGTTTTCTTATATGGACGGTATATATATATATATATATATATATTTATAATATATATATTAAATATATTATATATAGTATATATATATTAATATATATATATTAATTATATATATATATATTATTTTATAAGTGTTTGTTTATTCTAGTAGTGAAAAAATATTGCCTTGTCGATAATTTCGGGGGTCAGAGCCCGTTTCAGCCGCCTCCTGAGCTATCGCCCCATGGTACTGTAATTTGAGATGAATGTTTCAACTGTAAATTATACCTCTCTCTATCGAGTTAGACAATCTCCTTATCTCTCCCCTAAAAAGATTTCGTTGGTCTGTTACGGTGTTGCTCTAAAAAAATCACAAGTAGTGGAATTTTGAGATCGCGTGCCGATATAAAAGTTTTAATAATCGCAGTCCTCCGTACAAATCTATGTCCGACTAACTACAGAAGTACACTTTTTAGTACCTCGGCCTCATTCCTCGATAGGAATCCAATCAAAGTTTATTTAGATATAAATCATCTCACCTGACGTACAGGTCGAGTGTGCAGATAGGTTTTTGTTGACCAATCTATATATAAGAATGAGACGAAAGATCAATGGAACACTCACCCAAAAAGTTTGACAATATGTGTGATTATTAAACGAAGTTTTTCTCCCTTTTCATATTCTAATTTTAAAATCTGTTGTGCCAATTCCATCTAGTCAGAGCGATATCCAAAAGTAAAATATAAAATATATACGATTATATTTTTGTCTTATTGCATAATGTTTGTTTTATTCTGTACTGTATTCAAGATATCTCATTACAATTAATTTTTGTATTATAATAGTTCTATTGTGTTATAAGGAAAATTATTTCAACTTTATTCTTTCATATTGTATAATGAAAATAATTTTATAGAAGCGAACCCTTGTCAAATTTTCTTCACAATGTTTATCATGATTTTTATTCATTAATATAAATATCTTATCTAGTTATACATTATATTATGTTAATTATTATTCCTAATTATTAATATGTATTATATTTATATCTATTATTACAAGTTTGCAATTCATATTATGAGAATACGTGTGACAGAGTTAAAATATGATTATTCATTCATTAATAAGTATATGATATGTAATATTTAGATATTTATATAATCCATTACTCGATTTCATCTATTGATATCTATTATCGTAGTTTAGCTCTCATTTTGTAGTTGACTCTATGTATTATATAGATTATATATTATTATGATCTAAGTGATTTTGATACATCCTTGTCTTGTCATTATGCTGTAATATTTAGATATTTATACAGAGTTATCTCACTATGTCTCTAATATTCTACATATTCTTATATTCATTATTAATTATTCGTACACCATATTATTATATCTGAATTATAAATTAATATATAATCATGTGATTTATTATATATATTATTACTTTATTATTATATCCTATTATCATTATTTTAATTATTATTATTATTTAATTATTATTTTTCGATAATATTATTATTATTATTAATTGATATTATGTGTAATATAATTTTATTTTTAGTTTCTTTTTGAAGTACTTTCGGAATAATTTCATAGTTTTTTTTGATTATAAGCAAAGCTACAAAAATATAATGAATAATAATATAATCATGAATAATGAGTAATAATAATACATAAATAATTACATAATAATAAAAGTACAAATAAGATGTAAATAACACAAAGTATAATAATAAAAATACTAAATAATAATAATAACCAAATAAAAATTAATAAAATAATAATTATTAATAAAATATAATAATGAAATATTCAATTCAATCAATAATAAATCATTATATTGAAAGTGAATACATTAGGAACATTAATTAATAAGATCATTAAACTAAGTTAAATAAATAATAAATAATTAAAGTGGAATAAATAATAATGATGAAAACCAAGACACAATTCTCTTAAAATAAAATAAACAAAGAATCAAAGTACAGAATAATTAATAATAATAAATATATAATAATAAGTAATTAATAATTTTGAGTTATCTCTTTATTAATTGGAGTGAAGAAGAGAGAGAGAGAAGAGAGAGAGAAGAAGAGAGAGAGAGAGAGAGAGGGAGAGAGAGAAGAGAGAGAGAGAGTTGGAGAGAGAGAGGAGATGTTAGAGTAGAGAGAGACGCCGAGAGAAGAAGGATTGAGCGCGAGAGAGAGAGAGAGAGAGAGTTGTTATCTTATGAGTTATCTCTGTATTGAGGGCGATTACTCTCTTAAATTGAAGTCAAACGCCGTGTCTCTACAAGTCCTAATTTTTGTAAATATGTGAATCTTTGATTCTTGCCGAATCGTCATTTATTTTTAGTCAATGTCCTATAAACTATTATCTAGAGGGACCCTCAAATATTAAATGAGTGTCTATAATTAATATCCACATCCCAAAAACATTTGATGATATTAACATTTTGTAATCATACCATATAATAATATAATATATTTATTAATTAGTATCCTAGAATATCCCTCCCGTCCCGTATATATTAATAATAAATATTTATATCTATATATAATATATATTTATATATAATCTTTTAGTGTTTTAATGATTATTAAATCTTAGATTATATTATTATTATATTATTATATATTATATTTTAATTAATACTATTATATATTATCAGATATTATATATAAGAGTAGTATTAAATTTATTGATATTATATGATTATGATAGTTATGGAATTATATTGATATATGATAGTATATATATAGTTAATATGATTATATTGAATTATGTATTTAGAATATGTATAGTTATAGTATTTAGAATAGATATATAGTTGAATTCGTATATTGATTTATATGGTACACCGTTATATATTTGGTTTATACTTTTTATAAATAAAAAATACATTTTTTATTCATATTATTCATCGTTTATTTATCTTAATTTATACCAAGCAATTAGTTCTAGCAAATTTGTTTATTAATTTTTTTAATAAAAACAAAATAAAAACATTTTGCATATTAAAAAAAAAAGTTAAATAATTAAAAATCAAAGGCTTCCGAAATTGCAGAAGGTGTAATAATTAAATTGCTATGTTGGGACAGCGCAAATAATAACAAGATTGTTAAAAACATTTTGTAGTCTTAGTGACACAGTCTATAATATCTGAAGTCTCGAGGCGCCCGCCACAAAGTTCATATATATATTTGGCGTAATCCTACGACGAAACATGCACTTTTAAGTTGGGTTGAAGATATTTTTTTTATTGTGATTTTTTTAGAAACAAAAATTATGTGTTTTGGATTTTATAGGACCCATTCCTAGTTCATGGATTTATGATATTAGTTTATTATCTTATAAGTATAATTCTATCAGAAATATAAGTAAATCACTGTATATAAATTAATAATTCGTTCGTATTTATTATTAAATATAAATTGAGCCCATTAAATTTTTTACCCTAGAAAACATATATTCTATGTTTTTAATCCCTACCTTAAAATTCTCTAACGTTTGTATTATCCACTGTTTTTTCAGAGAAATTTTTTTAACAAATGTAATGCAATAAGAGTCCCAGTGACTATATCTTTGTTATTTTTAATTTTTTATTATTATTAATTTTTTAAATTTTATCGGTGTTCTTTTCTTATTGTTCCAATTTTTTAATCAATTATGTTTTAAGTACTCATATATACTAATTCAAGATAATTCGAAAAAAAATATTTTACACATATAATACCAATTAATATATTTTTCTTCTGCATTAAGATTAACTTCTCATGATTATTATAAACATGTCTTATTCGCCCTTGTGGCATGGAATTACTGTTTCTCCATCGATTTTCGTGTCATGATGTGGATTCCTGATCTTATCCCTCCTTTTGAGATAGAGATTGAGCTTAAGGCTAGTAGGTCTAATATTAAACATTTGTTCCTTATACTCTCTTTTAGACGACCTCCTTTGACCCTTCTTATTTCATTATCTCTCTTGTGTGACGTAGGTGTGCCCTATCTCTTTTCTATTAGTGTTATTACAACGTGTCGGAGGCTTATGTCTCGTCGATGAATTTGATCCTCTTCTCGTCACTTTCTTTACTCATAATTTCCCACTTGTCGTCGCTCCTCGTCGTAATCTACCAAGTTATATGTTGTCGCACTTATTTGTGTCTCTCATTGTAAAATTGCTTGTGAATATTTGTGAGATTTCTTCTTAAAGAAGTATCTTACCTCACTGTTTTATAATATTAATAGTTTTTATATGCTTTAAAGACCTGAAATTGATGGTACACCTCTGGTCGGTTTTTCTCTCTCCCAGCAAACATCATGTCTTGTTGGAGTGCAACTTTCTCATTTGACCATTACTTTTATTTTTCCCACGCTGACTGAACTAATTTCTGTATAACTTCAATTTCCTTTCTATTCTAGCTGCTTTTATAGGAGTCCAGCGCTGTCTCGCGTCGAACAACCGAGGAAGTGTGGATAATTAGTCCGTTAGTGCAAATGAGTCTCAAGGGGGGTTTACTTTTCCATTTTATTTTTAAATTTTTTTATTTTTCTTTTATTGTAAATTTATTATAATATTTAATTTTAATTTATTATATTTATTTTATTTTTTTTTTTGCCCCCTCCTTTTGAAAAAAGGATAGTGGTGGTATTCATGTAAAAAAAAAAAAATATAAAAAAAATATAACAAAATATATATCAACTATATTTCATATATTATATTATATTATATATATATAATTATAATATATTATTATTTATAAATTTATAATATATATATATATAATATATATATATTTATATATTTAAAGTATATAAATATATTATATTAATTATTAAATAATAATATAATATAATATATATATTATATATATAATATATATATAATATATTAATATATTTAATTAATAATATATATATATATATATATAAAAATATATATTATATATATTATATATAATATAAATATATTATATATATATTATTTAATATTATATATATATATCAAGAATATAATAATATATATATATGAAAGAAATGTTATAACCTCACCAAGTTAGATTATAAACATAAATAATTAGAAGAGATATTATTGATAAGCACTTACCGTAATATTAAATTGTTTAACATTATAATATTTCTATATAAAAAGTTGACTTCACGGTTTCACATAAATCTAATATTCCTATTAAATTTTATTAATAACAATGCAATAATAATAAAAATAGTTACTCAATAAAATTCGATCGTATATTTTGTTGAAATTATATATATATAATATATATATATAATATATATATATATATATTAATAATATATATATATATATATATATATTATATATATATATATGATTGTATATTAGTAATATATATATAGTGACATAACTATATATTATATATAACTTATAACCTGCTATATAATTATTTCAGACAGACGTTGCTTTCCATACAATTTACCGCCAGCACATAATTACCGTCGGCTCAACGGCGTCATGGTCTATGATTTACCAATATTTTCTCTTTAAATAGGCGAGGAAATAGTATTGACTCTCTGTATGTTTATTAATAAAATAAACATTATACTTTATAAAATTTTATACATGCTACTTGTTTAGTGTTAACTTTTATTACAATTTCTCGATAGGGAAGATCATATTGACAATAAAAAGAATTATATAAATTTATCATGTTCTCCCAAGATATAATTTCAACAATGCTCAGTACTTGCTTTAGTAACTGTGAGTTTTAAAATTATAACTCCGATATCGTAAAGACTTTTTAGCAGGTATCATGTTGATTTCTCATATGTAATATACATTCAAGAGAGTTTTTTATCAATATGCCTTGGTTTCCTCGTGCGATTGCGTAAGCGAGTCCTACTAGTTGCGCGTAGCGAGTCACGTGGAGCTTTTGCTTTTACGGGCCCAATGTAGTTGTGTTTATTTCTCTATTGAATTACTCTCTTTTTTAAGGGAAGAGCCAACATGTCCAAAACGTGCTGCCGGGTTTTTTAGGATAATTAATCTATCTTTGCGCTTATTTAGTTTGACATACGATCGTTTATACGACACAATATATTAATATCATATTTCGGAAATTTAGTTAAGTGTGTGCTCATATTAATTTTCTGAATCGTCCTGCTAAGTTATAAATCAACTGTATTCAATATAATATAACTAAATAATACATCTATTAAGATCTCAAGTGAGAATACATTCAAATTCAAATACTAGATCGTATTTTACGAGAATATGTAATACAAATTAACAGGATCATAAGATTATATTAATACATTAGATTAAATTTATTTATTGTGTATATTCATATAATACATTATATATATATATTTAGATACAATTGAATGATTTCAGAGTCCATACCCCTCAAAATGTATGAATCTAAATTTTATTGTCGCCTAGTTTTTTCTACTTACATATACTCTAAGCATATCAATGGGCTACATCCAAGTTAATAGATTGAAGTTAGGTTTACTCTAGTATTCCGGGAATGTGTGTTTGGTTATATAATTTGGTATTTGTTGTATCATATTTTCGATGGGTTAAAAGCACAATTATAAATTTAAATATAATAATTTATAGTATATAATATTATGCTTATATATATATATACATTATAAATATATACTTTTATTATTATTATTATATGATATATATATATATTTATATATATATATGATAATATATATATATATATATCATTTTTATCAATATTGAAATTATATGAAAAAATAAAACATAATTAGGTTTTAGAATATTGGAATACCTTGTTGCCTTATTATCGTATTTATTAAGATTTATAATATTCGTAACTAGTAAATATTTATTTAATTGTGTGATCCAACAATTAAGGATATATATATTAAATAATAATTAATATATATATATTATATTAAATCTATATTTAATATATATATATATAATTAATATTAATATTATATATATATATATATATATATAGTTATATATTTATTATTAATATATATTTAATTTATTTTATATTCATTTATTAAAGTATCATTATTATCACATACATCAGGAATCTTATATGTATGATTTACTATATATATTATATAAATTATATTAATATATAAATTATATAAATATATATTAATTAATAATAATATAATATTTTATTTTATTCCGTAAACACTAGTGAAATAAGATAAATGACAAATGTTGAATTTCTTCAAAAGATTTGACTTTTATTTTGATATTTCGTGGAGATGGATATAATTGGATCTCTATCTAATATATATAAATAACAGTGAATTCTTTATTAGTTTGGTATGGTTTCAGGGAATAATTTATTCTGAATGCTGAACCACATTAAAATGAATAATTACTGAAGAAAGTAGAACGCTGACACGCTCTGTGAAGTTTCCCCAACTAGGCAAGTTTATAATAGAGACTACAGATTGTCTTTCAAATGAGTTCACATTTACTGTTCAGAATGTGTATCAGAAGCCTCGTAGAGATAAAAATTGTTCTGAAAAGAGCTATGTGGAATGTTAACTTTTTATATTTTGTTTCTTTATTTTTATGTTTTTATTTTTTTTCTGTATTCTCTGGTCTTTCTCATTCGAAATATGATGATAGTATTTTTTCATTTGTCTTTGAGTGTTGTTTTCGCGGGCAGGGTTCCTCCGACCATTCTCCCTCGCCTGTGTGTGTAACTGAGACACGTCCTCACCTTCTGTTCTCCCCGCCTTGGCTCAGAGCCCCCTAGAGCTATATGGAGAAGATTATTATTTTAAAAATTTAATCTTTTCATGAAAAATATTAGTAAAAAAGAGATATTCATGAACCTACTATACTAGAGTTGACCATGCATGCAATAATTTTAAAAAAATAAAAAAACATATAGACGAATGGTTTACATACCCATCCTTTAGAAAGTTTTCCGTCTGATATTCCTATAATAATTAATTAATGTTTCACTATCGGTTGTGCTGTCCGAATACCCTCAGTTACACATATCGTTGTGTGTATCATCTATATAATTTAGAAATCTTTTGCACGGCTCAATGTTCTAATGATATATATATTAAATAATTAAGATAATCTTACATCAGTTGTTTCAATATTATGATATTATAAGCCCTGCTTCATGGATCATAATGTACTATATTTAGTATAATAGACGTTATATGTTTATCAAGGTGTTATAAATTACAAAATACTATTATGTCATATATAATGTGTCAAATATAATAATGTCAACCGCTCAACACACCGCACCGCTAACTGCACCATAGAATGAATAATATAAAACACTCAGTGTCCGATTCCTATTTTAATTATTTATTAATATACATAACTAATTATTCAGTATACACCAGGACGCTTATAATAGTTGTATATAGTTCCTCACATATATACTACACTCACTGCAAAATGTCTAACTCTATACGTATAATACTCACTACCAAAATTAGGATTTTCCGATAATTATCAATTCACTCTCACCTCCCATATGAGCTGTTCATATTTTATATATATTTAGCCAGATTTTGACGCTATTATATGAAAGGGGACGGAGGGTCCTGATGCTTATCTCACCGGCCCACATAATATCTTTATAGCTTACCGCCCATATATGCTCATATTATGACGGCAGTTGGATTTATTAGAAATATAACCAAAATATATTATATAATCCTGTATAATTATATATTAATCATTATTTTAAATTTACTTTTAAATAAAGTATAATGAAATATTATTATTAAATATATTAACCATATAATTAATTTTATATACCATGATTATATATCTATTCAGTGGAAGTAACACAAAAATATTTGAAAATCTTACACAAAATAAATTATTTATTTGGATACATGGTTTCTTACATTAAAGGATTCTCCTAAAACCTTAAAAATCTTATACTGTCATATCCAAATAATTATTTCGCAAAGAAATCATTAAAATTAATTTTATTGTGGGACAAAACATTATATTCAAAATACCGACGAGAGTTTACCTCAATAGCTTTTATCATGGACATCTCAAAAATTTAATTTGAGGGGATGTGGTTATGTAATATAACTAGCCGTTCCTCCATTAATATATAATTAAATAATAATAAATATTAATTAATTTATTAAAGAAGATTAGTAGTTGGGAAAGAAATAATAGTATAATAATAATAATAATAAATAAATAATTAATACTAATATTATAATAAATATAATAATTAAATAATTCATTATATTAAATAATTATACTATTCTCTATATAATCTTACCGACATAATTTGTTCTTTATAAAATCGAAATACAGTTTAATCAATAATTTTGATTCGTTTGAATGATTTGAATGTTAAATTATTTTAGTATCAAATTATTATTATAGATTTAATACATTATTAATTTTATATATAAAATGAATTGAGATTATTAAATTAATATTTTGAGCTTTTCAACATATATTGGTGCTATTGTTAGGTTTCAGATAAAATATTTTACTTCGAATATTTGGATAAGGTAGGATTTTAGAATGCTTTTTTAATTAATTAAAATATTGCATTAAGTATTTTCAAATATTTTTTATATTTAGGTAATATTTTGGTCATATTTAGATAATTATTAAAGTATTATGAAATCAAATTACCCTGATTTATAAAGTTTTAGTTTCTAACCAAATTGCGCTATATACATAGGCGTAGCTAAAGGTGTGTGACCGGGGAGGCACGGACCCCCTTCCCCTTTCTAGTAGCGCCAATGGCTAAATATATAAAATATGACGTTGAGAGAAGAATATTTTTGATACCTTGGGTGTATTACGGTGCCTTGCAGCTGTGGTGTGGGACACAAACTTCAGCGTCCTGGTGCCATGCGGTTGTAAAAAAAATTAAAGGGATGCGGAAGCAATGTGTTTTTTTTTCTCTTGGTGTCGTGCTAGTGCGGTGCAGGTTTGTTGAACGTTAATGTAAGTCATGTTTAACATATTGAACATTAACGTTAAAATAAAATAATTAACATTGAAACACATTAACGTTAAAATAAAGTACATTAACACTGATGTAAGTTCTATTATTATACTTAGAACATTGACCGAAGTCAACAGGACTATAAAATACAGTAGTTTGAACACTCGTAAATTATATGAACTTATCTTAAACATTGAACGCAAGTTTAAAATAAAGTACCTTTCAAATATGCCTTAAACATTGACGTAAATTAAAATAAAGCATTTTGAACACTGTCGTAAAAATACTTTGAACATTAAGTCCTATCATCATACCTTAAACATTGGAACACTGTCGCAAAAGTACTTTGACCATTAACGTAAGTTCCATTATCCTACCTTGAACATTGACGAAGGCCATTGAAGACAAGTCTGATCCTATTCCGTTGGAAACTTCACAGAGGTAAGATCCTTCTACTTTTTCAGTCACGCTTTTCAGCAACAGAGATCCGTTTAGTAAAGTTCTTCCATTTTTGATCCCTGAATCAAAAGTGTGGTGGAATGTATTTGGTTTCTTTCCTGTGTAGGAAAACAAAATTATATATATATATATATATATATATAATATATACACATATATACAATATAATTATATATCAAATATATATATATATATATATATATAAATATATATATATATATTAATATATAAAAATATATATATATATATATATATATATATATATATATATATATATATATATATTATATATATATTATATATATATATATATATATATATATATTATATATATATATAATATAATTATATATATATAAATATTTATATTTATTTGTTTATATATATATAGATATATATATTATATATATATATATTATGTATATATATATATATATATATATGTGTAGAAAAAAATATTATATATATAATATATATATATATATATAACATAATTATGGTACACGAATATACACAACAGAAAAAATTTCCCACTGTGTGGCAAGTGAATTAAACACATTCAAGAAAAAATTACAGCCATAAACCTAGCCCAACTAAAACAATTGCAAAAAAAAAGGAAAAAAAACAACAAAAAAACTACAGTATGTATGCTATTTTGAACCGTTCACAAGTAATTCGCTAAGGTTGTATATATTGACGGTTATTACTGCGCATAATATGAATTAAAATTCCAATTGATTTATATTTTTGAAGTTTTAAAAAATAATTTCAAACAAGCCTTTGGCTTGCTCCTAACGGAGCAAGACTTGTCCCTGAGCAAGCACGTGCTACGCACGCACAGAGGGCTCGCTTCGCTCGCCCGAGGAAACCAAGCCGGAAAAAACTCATGTGACAAAAATTGTAGTTGAAAACCGGTTACGCTTTCGGGCTGGTTTATTTATTAATAGATATAGATAAAAAAGCAAAATTAAAAAATAATTTATTAATAACAACTTTTCATTAAGAATATAGGAAATCAAAATGTGGCCGGACCGTAATGGCGAAAGGATGGTAGTTTCAAAAATATGTTGCTCCACATCATTCAACAAATCGATACGAATTTGGAACGTTTTTTTGCATGTTGTTAAAATTAATGGATATTAGATGTGTTCGAACCGTGAAGCAAACTTTTAGAATATTTATATGATGTAAACTAATTTATAAACTGAGTTTATTAAACCAATTTATAAATTTATTAACTAATTTGAGGTTAACATTCTTTCAGTATATTCGTTGATATATATATATAATATATAATATATATATATATTATATATAATATATATATATATATATATATATATATATATATATATATATAATATATATATTATATATAGTATATATATATTTATTTTAGATATACGAAAATATAATATATATATATATATATATATATATATATATATATATATATAGATGAAACTTCTGTTTCTAGGAAACCTCAAACGCAGAATGAAAATTAAGACCAATGCATATCTGAACATTTATTATAAGACAACGTTTCGACACCACCAGTGTCATCATCAGGTCTATAAAGCATATAAAAACTATAATTTAAAAGTGAAAATTAAAAATAACAGATTAAAAACTAAAATATGAACAATAAAGAAGACAATAAAGAATAAAAAGAATAATAAAAAAAATGCTAATATAATCAGTAATATAAAAACTAATAATAACATAAATAATATTGATAATAGCAATCATGAAGTAAATAACAAAGAAAGTAATAATAATAATAATAATAATAATAATAATAATAATAATAATAATAATAATAATAATAATAATAATAATAATAATAA
>JABUQX010062093.1:62500-77500 GCA_015478945.1 Trachelipus rathkii
TACCTCACCACTTAAACTCACAAACTGCCCAACAATTATTCTGAATATATATATATATATATATATATATATATATATATATATATATACATATATATATATATATATATATATATATATATATATATATATATATATATATATATATATATATATATATATATATATATATATATATATATATATATATATATATATAATATATATAATATATATATATATATATATATATATATATATATATATATATATATATATATATATATATATATATATATATATATATTTATATATATATATATATATATATATATATATATATATATATATATATATATATATATATATATATATATATATATATATATATATATATATATAAGGACGTAGACAGGGGGTTCGAACCCACCTCCGGAATTATTCAAGCGTTCAAATTTTTTTTTCTTAATTTTAATTTTTAATGATAATAAAAAGAATAATTAATCAAGCAAATAAGAATATATATTAATAGAGTGAAGAAACATATTTGTGATCTGAAATTTTTAGGTTAGAAGTGGCTGTTGAAAGCATTAAAGAAAATCTCTCTAATTCAATACACGAACGCTGAAATAAATAGTGACTTTCTGTTTGGCCAACGATATGATGGTAGTAGGGCGGGGATTCCGCACGACGTACCTGCCTTGACCTTTTTGACCTTTTTTGACCATTATACCCAAATTTTACCTGACCTTGACCTTCTATGACCGACAATTTTGAGAACCCAAATTTTTTGGAAACCTTTTTTTGGCAACCCTAATTTTTTGGCAACCCTAATTTTTCGGCAACCCTAATTTTTGCAACCCTTCGAAGAAGGGTTGCGCCAAACGGTTGCGTAAGCAACCGTTGTACGTACCCCACCCTAATTTTTCGACCAACCCTTTGGTCTTCCATGGGTCAATTTTGGCCCACCCTAATTTTTGGCCACCCTTTAGGGGCTTAGCCCTTTTTTGATGTCTTTACCTTTTTTGTCCTTGACCTTTTCTCCAAAGCTTGCCAGATTCCATGGGTCAATTTTGGCCCACGGTAATTTTTTGGGCACTCGTGGATTAAAACTTTTTTGATGTCTTTACCTTTTTTGTCCTTGACCTTTTCTCCAAAGCTTGCCAGATTCCATGGGTCAATTTTGGCCCACGCTAATTTTTTGGCCACTCGTGGCCCACCCGTCACATATTTCGTTCCTAACTTGAACGCATGTATGGATCTATCCTAACTTGAACACCTACACACACACACACACACACACACACACACACACACACACACACACACACACACACACACACACACACACACACACACACACACACCTAGCCTACACCTAGCCTACACCCAGCCTCCATATAGCCTACACCCAGCCTCCACATAGCCTACACCCAGCCTACACCTAGCCTTCACCTAGCCTACACCTACACCTAGCCTCCACCCAGCCTTCACCTAGCCTACACCTACACCTACACCTAGCCTCCACCCAGCCTTCACCTAGCCTACACCTACACCTACACCTAGACTCCACCCAGCCTTCACCTAGCGTACACCTATACCTAGCCTACACGTGCCCATACAACCTTGATGGCTCAACTTTTATGGCTCAACTTTGATGACGTCATCTTTGTTGGCATCTATATTGATGATTCAGCTTTGATGACTCAGATTTATTGATGGTTCAACTTTGATGGTTCCCAATCACCGTAAGAAGTATCTAGGGATGTTCTATTAGTATTCTATGAGTATTCTATGAGTGCCAGGTGAGTGCCAAGTGAGTGCCAATGAGTGCCAATGAGTGCCAATGAGTGCCAAGTGAGTGCCAATGAGTGCCAAGTGAGTGCCACATAGTGCCAAGTGAGTGCCACATAGTGCCAACTGAGTGCCACTTTTTTCAAGCCTTTTCTAGCCTCCCCTGAGCCCCGAATACCCCTAATATGGGTGTCTACCCCTAGGTTATAAGGTATGAGGATTCGATTGGTGTATATTACAAGTTGCTAGGATGCTTCCTACTATGAGTTAGTCTTTTTCTAACACTTATAGCCTATATATATATATATATATATATATATATATATATATATATATATATAACACTTATACACACTATGACACTTATACACACATTCACTATGACACTTATACACACTATGACACTTATAAGCACTTACACTCTCCATAGACACTTACACTAGCCCATATACACTTACACTCACACTCACCATAGACACTTACACTTACATACATACACACTATGACACTTATAAGCACTTACACTAGCCATAGACACTTACACTAGCCCATATACACTTACACTCACACACACAGATACACTTACACTTACACTCACACACTCGATATTTTGATGCCTCAACTTTGATGCCTCAACTTTGATGCCTTCGCCACCCGCGCCCGCGCCCCCGCCCGCCGCGTGCGCCCGCAGGCGCAATATTTCCGCGTACCCGCCCGCCGCGTGCGCCCGCAGGCGCAATATTCCCGCGAACGAAAAATATGATATCAATGTAAACTATTCAAAGAATTTCATTTCAAATATACTATGAGTCATTCATTTTTATTTCATACTTAAACATTTTTATTAAAAACATTTTCGCGATCCTAAAATTGTAACTCATTACAGACCTATTATTTAACTCATATATTTATTAACATTATTTTTTCTTTTATATTTTTTACTTAATACTTTTTAATTTATAAATTTTTAAAAATTGTATGTAAGAAGAAAAACCAGAGTGTCTGATATATAAACATTTTATTTTACTACAATTGTACGAAATTTTATTAAAAACATTAACATTACATACCTTAAAGCAGTAAATCAGTAAATCAACAGAGGTGTTACCTAACACCTAAGGGATTAGTATGCTTTTGTTTTACTGCTTTACTGCTTTAACTCATGTTTTACTGCTTTAACTCACATATTTATTAACATTACATACCTTAAAGCAGTAAATCAGTAAATCAATAGAGGTGTTACATAGCAACAAGGGTTAGTATGCTTTTGTTTTACTGCTTTACTGCTTTAACTCATGTTTTACTGCTTTAACTCATATGTTTTACTGCTTTAACTCATATTTATTAACATTACATACCTTAAAGCAGTAAATCAGTAAATCAATAGAGGTGTTACATAGCAACAAGGGGATTAGTATGCTTTTGTTTTACTGCTTTACTGCTTTAACTCATGTTTTACTGCTTTAACTCATATGTTTTACTGCTTTAACTCATATATTTATTAACATTACATACCTTAAAGCAGTAAATCAGTAAATCAATAGAGGTGTTACATAGCAACAAGGGGATTAGTATGCTTTTGTTTTACTGTTTTACTGCTTTAACTCATATGTTTTACTGCTTTAACTCACATATTTATTAACATTACATACCTTAAAGCAGTAAATCAGTAAATCAATAGAGGTGTTACATAGCAACAAGGGGATTAGTATGCTTTTGTTTTACTGTTTTACTGCTTTAACTCATATGTTTTACTGCTTTAACTCATGTTTTACTGCTTTAACTCATGTTTTACTGCTTTAACTCATATGTTTTACTGCTTTAACTCATGCTTTACTGCTTTAACTCATGCTTTACTGCTTTAACTCATATATTTATTAACATTATGTTTTCTTTTATTCTTTTTATTTTATTTTTATTATTTTACTTTTATTATTATTTTATTTTTATTATTATTTTTATTATTATACTTAGTGTTATTTACTTCATGCCTATTGTTATTATTATTTAGAACACACATACACACACACACACACACACACACACACACACACACACACACACACACACACACACACACACACACACACACACTTACACTTACACTTATACATATAACGTATAATTTATTAAAACATTTTATTTTTATTTTTATTATTATACTTAGTGTTATTTACTTAACACACACACACAGTTTTACTTACACTCACACACAGATTTACTTACACGCACACTCACTTACACATATAACGTATAATTTATTAAAACATTTTTTGTTTTAATTAAACACGTACATTTATATTACTCATTCAAATATAACTAAAATTATTTCAAAGTTTCTTAAAACTTCTATAATAAATCAATCATTATCTTTGAACAAAGAATTTATTATTAACTGTTAATACTTTTTTGTTTATAAATTTTATAACTATCAAGTTTTAAAATAACTTTTACTAAAATTTTATGAAATTTTATTAAAAACATATATTTTACGTACCTTAAAGCAATAAATCAGTAAATCAGTAAGGCCAGCCCCTAGCACCCCTCTACACCAAGCTATGCCACGTTTTGTTCTATTGACTTACTGCTTTACATCATCTTTAGCCATGTAATAAGTATAAAAATAACAAAATAAGTTCTTCTCTGCTAACATAACATGTATTTTATTAAAATCATTCTAAGTTTTTATTTAAAAATAACAATTATTCACTTACATTTATATTATTCGCTCGATGTTAACTAAAAATATTTCAAAGTTTTTTAAATAATTCGGATTTTCTTTATTATTATTATTATTATCTATGTACATTGACAATCCATCACGAGAAAACACAACAACCCGCACTCCTTACAGATATGAAACTGACCTCTCTCTGTAAAATGTGTTGAAATAACTACTTTAGGCCTAAATTTAGGATAATCCTTTTTGTATCCCGGGGCGATTTAAGCCTAATTCCAGGTCAAAATATATTTCAAACTGACCTTTTTCTGTAAAATGTGGTGCAATAACTACGTTAGGCCTAAATTTAGGTCTAAATTTAGGATAAGCCTTTTTGTATCCCAGGCTGATTTAAGCCTAATACCAGGTCAAAAGGTAATTCCAGTATAGACAAGAATCATTGATATATAGACAAGAATCATTGTTATTATAAATATATTTCAAACTGAAACATGCTGGATCGGTAAGATCCTTTAAGCAGATAAGAAGGAAATGTTTTCCTTACTTGTGATTGGACGGAGTAATCCTTATCTCTATATGACCTCGTATGTGATTGGTCGAGAATTATTTTATCGTCTTTTGAAAATTAACTTTGTTCTTTAAACTTGTATTTGAGCAGGTGTGTTTTATTATCTTTTAGACCCAAACTCATTTTAAAATCATAGTCATTTTAGCTGTTAAGCGGTGCACAAGTTATCTGATTTGTATTAAAAGTGTTTTATTTTTACTAAGTGTATATCATATTTATAATAAATACTTACATTGAGGAATAATTATTAATTTCACTAGAGTAGATAATAATTAATTCACTAGATTTATAGTAGATCACGTGAAGCAAAACGCAAGAGCGCCCGCAAGCGCGACCCGGTGCGGAACAGCCGCATGAACCCGCCGGCGTAATATTACTACGCGGTCGCGAAAATATGGGGCGTTGTATTTCAAAGTGGTAGGGCACACATCCTAGAGGATGATATCTTTTGGACACCGTCCCATTCAGTATGTATAATATTAGTTTGTGTACTGTATCAAGGTATATTTACGAACCTTATAACATATGTTCAAGCGCATTAGTTTATTTAAATTCCTGATATATCTGTGTTTATTACAAACCATGTGAGATATTCTGGATGGTTACCGAATGCATACAACATCTGATATAGAAGAGGTATGAACTTACATACTTCGATGTAATTTTGAAGTATAATAATATGATACCAATACTGGAAATCCATAAAGAGAAATTACGGATTGTACAAGGAGGGGAAGTTTATCATGCATGTATATTTAACTGAGATTGTAATATAGTAATAATATTTTAGAATAAACAACTTTTTCATAACTTATACATAGAGAAGATTAAAACCGTAAAGACATACCTTGAAAAGGGAGGGTATGGGACAACTTCTATACATTAACTCTACGTCCTATGTAGGTGTAGCTTTAAGGCATATAAAACTTGTTTTACATTCCTTAAAGTAATAAGATCTTAAAGGCATACCACAAAGAGGAACATAGCCAGCGTCACATCCGGACTATTTGTTCTATTTCCCTCAAGGAATTATAACTTTAGGATAAATAAAACAAACTGCTTTTCTACAAAACAAAATGTTCTTTTCAAAACTAAATGTTTTTCAAGAAACTTTACCAGTGAAATGGTATTTTCTATAAATAAAATTAAAAATGTTCAAGTAAGAAATAAAATGGACGACTCATAATATAGGAAACGGTATATTTGAAAATACAAAATGATGTAATGAAAGTTTACAACGTCATATCATAAAGAAAATATTTTCGCGACCGCGTAGTAATATTACGCCGGCGGGTTCATGCGGCTGTTCCGCACCGGGTCGCGCTTGCGGGCGCTCTTGCGTTTTGCTTCACGTGATCTACTATAAATCTAGTGAATTAATTATTATCTACTCTAGTGAAATTAATAATTATTCCTCAATGTAAGTATTTATTATAAATATGATATACACTTAGTAAAAATAAAACACTTTTAATACAAATCAGATAACTTGTGCACCGCTTAACAGCTAAAATGACTATGATTTTAAAATGAGTTTGGGTCTAAAAGATAATAAAACACACCTGCTCAAATACAAGTTTAAAGAACAAAGTTAATTTTCAAAAGACGATAAAATAATTCTCGACCAATCACATACGAGGTCATATAGAGATAAGGATTACTCCGACCAATCACAAGTAAGGAAAACATTTCCTTCTTACCTGCTTAAAGGATCTTTCCGATCCAGCATGTTTCAGTTTGAAATATATTTATAAAAATAATAATAATAATAACAATGATTCTTGTCTATACTGGAATTACCTTTTGACCTGGTATTAGGCTTAAATCAGCCTGGGATACAAAAAGGCTTATCCTAAATTTAGACCTAAATTTAGGCCTAACGTAGTTATTGCACCACATTTTACAGAAAAAGGTCAGTTTGAAATATATTTTGACCTGGAATTAGGCCTAAATCGCCCCGGGATACAAAAAGGATTATCCTAAATTTAGGCCTAAAGTAGTTATTTCAACACATTTTACAGAGAGAGGTCAGTTTCGTATCTGTAAGGAGTGCGGGTTGTTGTGTTTTCTCGTGATGGATTGTCAATGTACATAGATAATAATAATAATAATAAAGAAAATCCGAATTATTTAAAAAACTTTGAAATATTTTTAGTTAACATCGAGCGAATAATATAAATGTAAGTGAATAATTGTTATTTTTAAATAAAAACTTAGAATGATTTTAATAAAATACATGTTATGTTAGCAGAGAAGAACTTATTTTTGTAATTTTATACTTATTACATGGCTAAAGATGATGTAAAGCAGTAAGTCAATAGAACAAAACGTGGCATAGCTTGGTGTAGAGGGGTGCTAGGGGCTGACCTTACTGATTTACTGATTTATTGCTTTAAGGTATGTAAAATATATGTTTTTAATAAAATTTCATAAAATTTTAGTAAAAGTTATTATAAAACTTGATAGTTATAAAATTTATAAACAAAAAGTATTAACAGTTAATAATAAATTCTTTGTTCAAAGATAATGATTGATTTATTATAGAAGTTTTAGGAAACTTTGAAATAATTTTAGTTATATTTGAATGAGTAATATAAATGTACGTGTTTAATTAAAACATAAAATGTTTTAATAAATTATACGTTATATGTGTAAGTAAATCTGTGTGTGTGTGTGTGTGTGTGTGTGTGTGTGTGTGTGTGTGTGTATGTGTGTTCTAAATAATAACAATAGGCATGAAGTAAATAACACTAAGTATAATAATAAAAATAAAAATAAAATGTTTTAATAAATTATACGTTATATGTATAAGTGTAAGTGTAAGTGTGTGTGTGTGTGTGTATGTGTGTTCTAAATAATAATAACAATAGGCATGAAGTAAATAACACTAAGTATAATAATAAAAATAATAATAAAAATAAAATAATAATAATAAAAATAAAAATAATAAAAATAAAAAATATAAAAGAAAACATAATGTTAATAAATATATGAGTTAAAGCAGTAAAGCATGAGTTAAAGCAGTAAAACATATGAGTTAAAGCAGTAAAACATGAGTTAAAGCAGTAAAACATGAGTTAAAGCAGTAAAACATATGAGTTAAAGCAGTAAAACAGTAAAACAAAAGCATACTAATCCCCTTGTTGCTATGTAACACCTCTATTGATTTACTGATTTACTGCTTTAAGGTATGTAATGTTAATAAATATATGAGTTAAAGCAGTAAAACATATGAGTTAAAGCAGTAAAGCAGTAAAACAAAAGCATACTAATCCCTCCTTGGTGTTAGGTAACACCTCTATTGATTTACTGATTTACTGCTTTAAGGTATGTAATGTTAATAAATATATGAGTTAAAGCAGTAAAACATATGAGTTAAAGCAGTAAAACATGAGTTAAAGCAGTAAAACAGTAAAACAAAAGCATACTAATCCCCTTGGTGCTATGTAACACCTCTATTGATTTACTGATTTACTGCTTTAAGGTATGTAATGTTAATAAATATATGAGTTAAAGCAGTAAAACATATGAGTTAAAGCAGTAAAACATGAGTTAAAGCAGTAAAACAGTAAAACAAAAGCATACTAACCCCCTTGTTGCTATGTAACACCTCTATTGATTTACTGATTTACTGCTTTAAGGTATGTAATGTTAATAAATATGTGAGTTAAAGCAGTAAAACATATGAGTTAAAGCAGTAAAACAGTAAAACAAAAGCATACTAATCCCTTTGGTGTTAGGTAACACCTCTATTGATTTACTGATTTACTGCTTTAAGGTATGTAATGTTAATGTTTTTAATAAAATTTCGTACAATTGTAGTAAAATAAAATGTTTATATATCAGACACTCTGGTTTTTTCTTCTTACATACAATTTTTAAAAATTTATAAATTAAAAAGTATTAAGTAAAAAATATAAAAGAAAAATAATGTTAATAAATATATGTGTTAAATTAAATAATAGGTCTGTAATGAGTTACAATTTTAGGATCGCGAAAATGTTTTTAATAAAAATGTTTAAGTATGAAATAAAAATGAATGACTCATAGTATATTTGAAATGAAATTCTTTGAATAGTTTACATTGATATCATATTTTTCGTTCGCGGGAATATTGCGCCTGCGGGCGCACGCGGCGGGCGGGTACGCGGAAATATTGCGCCTGCGGGCGCACGCGGCGGGCGGGGACGCGGCGGGTCGCACCCATCAATGCTGAGGCATCAAAGTTGAGGCATCAAAATATCGAGTGTGTGAGTGTAAGTGTAAGTGTATCTGTGTGTGTGTGAGTGTAAGTGTATATGGGCTAGTGTAAGTGTCTATGGCTAGTGTAAGTGCTTATAAGTGTCATAGTGTGTATGTATGTAAGTGTAAGTGTCTATGGTGAGTGTGAGTGTAAGTGTATATGGGCTAGTGTAAGTGTCTATGGAGAGTGTAAGTGCTTATAAGTGTCATAGTGTGTATAAGTGTCATAGTGAATGTGTGTATAAGTGACATAGTGTGTATAAGTGCCATAGTGTAAGTGTCTATGTATGTGTGTGTGTGTGTGTAAGTAATATATATATAGGCTATAAGTGTTAGAAAAGACTAGCACAGCCAGCATTATCCTACAGCAGCTTCTAGTTTACACCGTCAGATCCTCATGCCTTATAATCTGGGGTGGAGACACCCATATTAGAACATTCGGGGGGCTCAGGGAGGCTAGGCTTGAGAAAAAAAGTGGCACTCAGTTGGCACTATGTGGCACTCACTTGGCACTATGTGGCACTCACTTGGCACTCATTGGCACTCATTGGCACTCATTGGCACTCATTGGCACTCACTTGGCACTCACCTGGCACTCATAGAATACTCATAGAATACTAATAGAACATCCCTAGATACTTCTTACGGTGATTGGGAACCATCAAAGTTGAACCATCAATAAATCTGAGTCATCAAAGCTGAATCATCAATATAGATGCCAACAAAGATGACGTCATCAAAGTTGAGCCATAAAAGTTGAGCCATCAAAGTTGTAGGGGCACGTGTAGGCTAGGTATAGGTGTACGCTAGGTGAAGGCTGGGTGGAGTCTAGGTGTAGGTGTAGGTGTAGGCTAGGTGAAGGCTGGGTGGAGGCTAGGTGTAGGTGTAGGCTAGGTGAAGGCTAGGTGTAGGCTGGGTGTAGGCTATGTGGAGGCTGGGTGTAGGCTATATGGAGGCTGGGTGTAGGCTAGGTGTAGGCTAGGTGTGTGTGTGTGTGTGTGTGTGTGTGTGTGTGTGTGTGTGTGTGTGTGTGTGTGTGTGTGTGTGTGTGTGTGCGTATGTGTAGGATAGATCCATACATGCGTTCAAGTTAGGAACGAAATATGTGACGGGTGGGCCACGAGTGGGCAAAAAATTAGCGTGGGCCAAAATTGACCCATGGAATCTGGCAAGCTTTGGAGAAAAGGTCAAGGACAAAAAAGGTAAAGACATCAAAAAAGGGCTAAGCCCCTAAAGGGTGGCCAAAAATTAGGGTGGGCCAAAATTGACCCATGGTATCTGGCAAGCTTTGGAGAAAAGGTCAAGGACAAAAAAGGTAAAGACATCAAAAAAGGGCTAAGCCCCTAAAGGGTGGCCAAAAATTAGGGTGGGCCAAAATTGACCCATGGAAGACCAAAGGGTTGGTCGAAAAAATTAGGGTGGGACACGTACAACGGTTGCTGCGCAACCGTTTGGCGCAACCCTTCTTCGAAGGGTTGCAAAAATTAGGGTTGCCGAAAAAATTAGGGTTGCCAAAAAATTAGGGTTGCCAAAAAATTAGGGTTGCCAAAAAATTTGGGTTCTCAAAAAATTTGGGTTGCCCAAAAAGGTCAAGGCCCAAAAAGGTCAAGGTCAGGTAAAAATTCGAGCTCAAAAAAGGTCGCGGTAAAAATAGTAACTTTCTGATTGGACAACGATATGATGGTGCAAAAGCAATGAAGAAATGTTTTAGAGGTGTTTAAGCTGTCGAAAATATCCAGCGGCGTTATATGTTCATTGCTGTTCACATCCATGTGAAGTTCAGCACATTAGAAAGGGATACCCTAGGGTAGACCACCAAGATATCAGGAGTCGGGGTCTCTCGGCCTCTAGGTGGACGACGTCCACATTAGAAATTTTATGGCACGGCTAATGCAACTAGGTATACTATTTTAGATAAATAAGAAAGATTTTCCCAGATATAAAATGGACAAATGCTCCCACGAATAAAAGAAGCAAGGCTGGTGGGAAGTTAGGATGAATTGTTACAATCTAGAGAAAATTTTAAAGCATTTGTTGAAGCTTTAGAGGAGCTTGAATGGATCAAGATATTAAACCTTCTTCAAAAAACTCAGATCTTTTGAAGTTTGTAGTCAAGTCAAATTTGTTATAAAGTTCAACTTGTTATAACTTGTTGTTGATGTTGTTGTTGTTGTTATAGCTTCAACTTTATATTCCTTCATTCTTCTATTAAATACTACATTCCAATCTCTATAATTTGCGACAGCAAATACCTTTAATCATATTGAAAATGTAATGTTCATTTTGAAATATCAATGAAACATTTTCAAATATTTTGGAAGTTGCAACAAAACTTCTGCTTTCTGTTAAGGAAGAAATGAGAGTGTTTCATGTGAGAATCATTGATAGATGAAAAGACATAAGGCAATTACAATTTCTATTCTTGATGAATTTTCAAACCAGTTGACAGTAATTTAGTGAGACATAGATTCATACTTATTAATCTTTGTAATGTCACTCATTCCATCGATAATATATATATATATATATATATATATATATATATATATATATATATATATATATATATATATATATATATATATATATATATATATATATATATATATATATATATATATATATATATTAATATTTATATATATATATATTATATATATATATATATATATATATATATATATATATATATATATATATATATATATATATATATATATATATATATATATATATATATATATATATATATATATATATATATATATATATATATACCTATATATATATATATATATATATATATAACATATATATATATATATATAAACCTGTATATACAGTATATATTTATATATATATATATATATATATATATATATATATATATATATATATATATATATATATATATATATATATATATATATATATATATATATATTTCAAATATTTCACAATTTTTAAAATATATTTTTTGTTTTGTGTACAATCACCTTTGAATTGGTAAGGATTTTAGCATTTACCTCACTCAAAATGTGAAATCCAAAACAATATTTCACTACTCTGAAAAGGCTCAAAACATACTTTTTCAATTCTACAGGAGAAGAAAGCCTAACAGAACTAGCTTTAATGAGTGTTCATCGTAGCTGCACAATATAAACGAAGGAAGTTATCAATCATTTTGTTGTTAAGAGATAAAATTAAGAATTTTTGTGCAAATTATCTTTTCTTTCAGTATTTTAAAATTGCTATCAATAATTCATTATTTTAATCTCTTTTATTGAAGTAATATATATATATATATATATATATATATATATATATATATATATATATATATATATATATATATATATATATATATATATATATATATATATATATATATATATATATATATATATATAAATGAAATATATATATATATATATATATATATATATATATATATATATATATATATATATATATATATATATATATATATATATATATATATATATATATATATATATATATATATATATATATATATATATATATATATATATATATATATATATATATATATATATATATATATATATATATATATATATATATATATATATATATATATATATATATATATATATATATATATATATATATATATATAATATATATATATATATATAATATATAAAATATATATATATTAGGGATGTGCCGAATAGTGAAAAAGCCGAATACCGAATACCGAATATTCGGCTAAAAGTATTCGGCCGAATACCGAATATTCGGCCGAATAATCACTTCGCTATTCGGCCGAATAGTTATTTCAAAGTTCGGTCATCCATTTAGGAAAAAATAAAGAAAACTTACACTGGTCAACAAAAAAGGTGAAATTTTTCTTGGATGGACTTTTGTAGCAGATATATAGTAATTCGGAGGTGCTGATTCCATATATATTCTCGGATTTGCTGTATCACATCCCGTTTTCGTGCAATCATGGATCCCTATTTTTGCATATTCCCTAGGAATGACAAAATTCATGTGCGCACTACGTAGGCTGTATAGATGTTACCTTCCGCATATATCTACAGTAGCAGCAAGTTTACTGCGGTCGATATTCGGGAAGCATGTGGTAACTTTAGTATGTCTACATGTATGGATGCCAATGACCTGGATGATGTCTATCATCCATCTGAAATACAGTCGGATGGTCCGTCATTGTTCACCCAGGGTGAACTGAACGATCTTGTATGAGAGTTGTATTTGCCGAAGTTGTCCTGAGCTGTTGGCTTCGAGGTTGCATGAAAAATGACTACTGGACCATGGCACAAGAGTAACATTTTATTGTAACAGAGAAGCAGAGCTGACTGCTCTTCCAGTCAGATGATAACCTTGTGTATTGCAGTGAAGTTGCAGGCCTACTACTCGCTATGGGACTCCCAGCATACGATGCAGGTGAGTGGCGACTGTTTATTGACACTTCCAAGAGCAGTTTAAAGTGTGTGTTGTTACACAACGGCAACAGGTATGCTTCGGTTCCAGTAGGGTACTCGGTATGGATGAGAGAGGAGTATGCAAAAATCAAGACAGTTTGGAGAGGCTACAATATCAGGTACATGGATGGTAAATATGCGTCGACCTCAAAATGGTAAACATTTTGCTCGGTCAGCAAGCAGGTTTCACCAAATATACCTGCTTCCTGTGCTATTGGGACAGCCGGGTGGCAAAGGATCACTGGACCAAAAGAGAATGGCCACCGAGGGAAACCTTGACGCCAGGTGACAGGAACATCGTACGTGAACTACTTGTACAGAGAGAAAACATCATCTTACCTCCACTACACATAAAACTTGGTTTGATGAAACAATTTGTGAAGGCCCTGGACCATGATGGTGAATGCTTCCGCTATATATGCTCAACGTTTCCTGGTCTGAGTGACGAGAAGGAAAAAGCTGGGATATTTGATGGCCCACAAATACGGACACTCCTCCGTGATGCTGCCTTTGCTACAACAATGACTGTGTTAGAGGCAAGAGCGTGGATTTCTTTTTCAGATGTAGCACAGAATTTTCTGGGGAACAGGAAAGCCGAGAACCACTAACATTGTACAGGAACTGCTAGACAGTTTTCATTCTCATGGATGTAGAATGAGTATAAAGTTGCACTACTTACATTCTCACCTAAGAAAATTTCCGGATAACCTAGGCGATGTTAGTGATGAGCAGGGTGAACGCTTCCATCAAGATCTAAAGTTCATGGAAGGACGTTACCAGGACAAGTGGGATATCAATATGATGGCCGACTATTGTTGGAGCTTGATGAGGGATATTCCAGACGCTATGCACAGTAGATCGTCTACGAAGAGAAAGTTACTACCATCGTAGGTATGTTTACATTAACTAAACCCATTCCTTCTATTACATTCATTGTTGTCCCATATTACTCTTTATTCATAGTTGTATTATATGTTTAACATATATCTATCAAAGACATGTATCATATCATTGCGATTTGTTTCTCTCCCTTCATATATCAATATATATATATATATATATATATATATATATATATATATATATATATATATATATATATATATATATATATATATATATATATATATATATATATCCCAATAATTGTGATAGACCCTCTTGAAAAAGGTAAAAATCATAAAATTTTACAAATCTGTGTTACACACAATATCTCACAAATGCGATGTGATATGCAAAAACCGATT
>JABUQX010062094.1:0-2500 GCA_015478945.1 Trachelipus rathkii
AGAAGAATATATATATATATATATATATATTATATTTTTATATTATATTATATATATATATATAAATATATTATATAATTAATATAATTAATATATATAATATATATATATATATAAATATTAATATATATATATTATATATATTATATTAATATTTATAAATTATATATATATATTTATAATATATATTATTATATTATATATATATATATTAATAACTATATTATTATTATATTATAATTATATATATATTATAATTATATATATATAATATAGTTACAAAAATATTTTTTTTATATATATTTAATTTTTTTATTGGTATATATATATATATTGTAAATATACACCTTATTATCACTAAGTATCACCATATTATTATACGCCTCTTAACTTTGTCATGGACAGACCACACACACAACCTATAATGCTAATATATGCAAAAGAGAGTCGTATAAAATAAAAAGTATAATATATAGTCTATATAATTTATTTACTAACATATATATATTATATATACATAATAATATTATATATATATTATATATAGAAGAGGAGAGAGAGAGAGAGAGAGAGAGAAAACTGACGAAGAAAGTCATCGTCAGTCAGATTGCATCAATTACGATTAATTCCAAATTTTTCTTAATACAAAGCAAGACATACTCTACTATTATTTGACATTTAATTTCACAGTCCTTTTTTAATTTTAAATTTTTCCAAATATAACTGTATCGAATAATTCGGAGGAAGTCAATTCTCTGAGTGCTCCTCCTCTATGTCATATTTATGTAGTTTATTATTATACATCTAGTTACACTAATGATTAGCTTCAAAAGAGCCAGTTCATAGATTTATCTGGAGTATACTTGTGACCAGCTCGCATTTTACACAGTAAGCCTGTAATAGTTTCTATTGATTCTAGCGAGTTACTTACATATTGCGAGGCATAAATTGGTTAATAAAAATTAGTCAATTATTTTCTTACTAATCTATGATTTTTTATTATTAAAACACTGTTATTGGGTCGCAAGATATCTTAAAAATCCTACTTTTTATAATGAATCTAGACGTGAATATTCTCGTGTATTTAGCATATGATACTAAAACCTACTTGTTGTTCAGGATATGTGTACAGATGTCTTGGACTAAGTTGGTGTGTATGTGCCATGTTATTGTTTTGGTTTTTTTGTTTGTTGTTGGTGTAGAATTAGGTTTATGAGATATCATTCGAGGTTATAAGTTCGTTTGATATAAACGTCTTGGACGGGCTTCTATTTCTACTCATCTTCCATTCTTCACTTCTCTTCCTTTTCGTGTTCTTCTGTGGTCTTAGTGTGTGTATATCAAATCGATTACCGACATTGAAGAGCGACGAAGAAAAAAGAAACTGAACGTGGCCAGGTGTTGACGGAAGAACCACGAAGAGGATTTGAATGATTCTTATATAAGATGAGTGTCGGAGATAGGGAGGGTATAGGAATTTTATTTATTTTTTTTCCGGCACTTTACAAAAAATTAATTATATACAAAAATTTTTTTTTGAGAAAAAATCATACTGATTTTATTATTCATTTTGATATAGCAGTTTCCTTCTACATTAAGTACAGATAGTGCGAATAGTAAATATTATCAGAATTATTACCGAAATTATAGTATTAACTATCTATACAAGAAATATTCGCCTACATATATACATAATAATCGGATTATAATCGAGTATCCAAAAAATATCTAATATATTTTTCGTAATATATATATGATTATTTTTTATATTATTATATCAAGCGTGAAAGAGGAAAATATATTTTAGCAACAGGACCAATTACCCAAATAAATTAAAACCACTGAAATAACCCTATTAAAATCAGTAATTAATTTAAAGATAACTAAGTATAATAAATATTATTTATATATTGTGAGTGTCATTTATATCGATGGGAGTGTGTATAGGAAGTTAAATTTAATTCACATTGTAATATCATATTATAAATTTCTGTGTTGTTCGAGATTTCTTGTATAAACTAATACTGCCGTTTTGTCGATATACCCAGAACACCAAGAACATCCATTCTTTTGTGGTGCGGCGTTCAAACTTTTGCACCAATGTAAATATAAAATTTATATACTTAGAGACTATTATTACTTATCTATATAAATATAACTTTATATAACATTATATATCTAAGTATACGATTATTACATATAATATATAATATATATAAATATATATATTATATATATATCATTATATATATCTAATATATATATATTAATACATATTATATATATAATTAATATCATATATTATAATAATATATATATTATTAATATATTAATATATATATATATATATATATTATATAATATTATATCATATATATATATATATATAATATATATATATATATATTATATATATATATATATTAATATATATCTGAGCTCGTGCTGATACGTTAAGCAAGTATATGAATGACGTGAAGTAGAGAGTGAAAGATAGAGG
>JABUQX010062094.1:12500-32365 GCA_015478945.1 Trachelipus rathkii
AGATAGTATCTCCTTTTTTATGCACAATCACGATGAAAATTTAAATTTTTAAGATATAAATAAATTAATAAATGACATGATTATATAATATTATATTAAAATTTTTATATTAAATAAAAGACAATTCAAGAATTTTAATATTCAAAACATAATTTAGAATGTTTTAATAAAAATAATTTAGAAATTCTAGTAATATTAACGGCCAGGTTGTTTTGAGTATTCCATATACTGCAAACTAAATCCGTATTAAAAATTTACATAATGAATGGAAGATAATAAAAGCGATATAGACAAGCTTAATCAATTAAGTTATCAATGTGTAATTAGCAAGAGAAAATTCAAATTATGTTGAAAAATATGTTTAATGAAGATCTCACCGGTCAAGCAAGATATGTTGCATTTTTTCAAATTTTTCCTTTTAATTTAGAAGTATTACTCCTTTCTATTTGTTCGTTGGGTAAACAATAACAGTAATCTTTTCCTAAATTGATCAAAATTTTTAATTTCATTATAAGAGAACAGGAGGAAAATCTATATTATGTTTAATATGTATTTCATAGTTAGAGTATCGTATTTAAAGTATAATAAATTTTGTGAGCTCTAGCTAAATTTTAAGTAGACCAGTGTTTAGGATATCATTACACATATTTGCATCAGCTCAGTGTGAGAAAAATTTACTATATATGTGTACGTGAATAAAGCATAGATCTCAACGCTTATTTATATTAGTTAACTGTGTAATTAGCAATAGAATATTATAATTTGTTTTATAATATATTTTTCCATAGATTAGATATATGTATCGTTATCAGTCAAATAAACATTTGAGCTCCTAGTAATTTCATTAGGCATAAATATTTGAGGTTATCATTCAATTTGCACAAAACCGTGAAAAATTTATACATTTATGTATTGATAAATGCACGCTTATTTTAATAATTTTATATACGATAAAATTGTGTAATAATACAGAATTGAATTAATTTGTATTATAATATTTATTTTCATATTAGACATTCAGTTTTAACAATAATAAATCTTGGTCTCCTAATACTAAAATTTAGTAGCAGATTGGTTTATGAGGTAATATCTACTCTTTTTCTCCTTTTGCACACACGTGTCTTAAATTTTACATTTGATATAATTTAGATTAAAGCGCTCAATCAAGCTTATCTTATATTGGTTAATAAATATTAATAGAAAAGAATATCTAAATATTTCTTTTTAAATATGAACCTGAAAGGGTCAATCGTTCAGAATATAATAATATTGGCTCCTAGATAATTTTGGCTAAATCTATGATGAGTCTCAGTTATATTATTTTTGTTTACGTAGAAAAATTTTTTATACAAATTTGATTATTGATCAAACGTAGTCAGTACTTAATTTATATTGATTACTATTATGAAGAATAGCAAGGATTATCTAAAATTTATTTTAATATGTTTCAATTTATGACTCGTTCAATAAAAATTTATTGGCTTATACCATAAGAATTAAGCAGGTGTTTGACTATATTCTAAATCCCTTGCCACAACTGTGATAAAATTTAAAAAATTTTTTGAATAGATAAAGTTGATGAAGCGTAGTCAAGCTTAAATTTATATTGTTATAGGTAATATAGACAGGAAACTCACTATAAATTTGTTATAATAATTAGTATTTCATTTTAGATCGTAGATTCAGATAAATATAGTTAATGACTTACAGAGATAATTTTTAGAGCAAGCTGTTGAGGTTCTCTACTTTTGAGCCAATCGTTATGTAAATGACAAAATAATTAGTTGATTAAAAGGAGTATCAGCTATAATATTTATAATAGTTATATATTATTTTTAAAATACAATAAAGCAAATCTAAATTTGTTTTTAAAAAGTTCGTCATATAAAATAGAATTGTTTCATGATATAATAATATTGGACTACATAGGTAAAAATTAAGGGATCAGGTTTTGAGGTATCACCCTTGCACAACCACAAACGTGAAAAAATTACAATTTTATGATTCAGCTGATGCCATAATCAAAGCTTAATTTAATTTAGTTTAATTTGTAAAGTGTACATATCTAAAAATATATTGTTTTAAATATATCAAAGTAGATCGGTTAAAGATAAAATAATATTTGCTTATCCAAAGGGTAAGTTATGGGCCATGTTTTTAGTATCTCTTTTGCCCAAATATATACCGTAAACAAAATCTTACATATTTGTTAAGATCCAATCGTTGACCAAATTTCACTATAATTATTATAATAATTTTAAATACGCAAGAGTATTGTTCAAAATGGTTTATAATATGTATTAATAAACATGTTAAATATAAAACAAGATATCGTCATGATAAGTAATTTTATGGGGCTCCTAGGTAACTTTTAGCACTTGTTTAGAGGTTATTTCATCCTTATTTCAAACATCCGTGTTAGAGAAAGTGTTAATTAAAAATGTAGCTGATACAAGCTTTTTATCATATGCTTAATATGCTGATATGGTGTTATAGTAATAATAATAGAAGTGCATTTGCTTGATAGAAATTATAAAGTTGTTGTTTCATATATGTATTACAAATTAGATATAATAAAACGGTCCAGATTATCAATGTTAATGGGCTCCTTAAGTAATCGACTCATGGAACAAGGTTTTTGAGGTATCTCTTTGACACATCATTCCATATTATACATACTTTAACAATTGTCAATTTGGTGTTAAAGTGTTAATTAAAGCTTAATTTTTATATAATTGATAATAATTTCAAAGATAAGCAAGAGAAATGCTAACTGATTACTGTCCTAATGTTCACCGGGGAAGTTACGGTTATACTGCTTTTACCTCTGACGATATCAACTGCAGCCATTACTAGCTTCGGTGATTAGGCGAGAATCCGCATACAACTTTTGAAACAAAATTTCCAGAATCACACCTGAATAAAAGTTAAATAATGATCGATAACAGGATTTGCCTTTTGTACTTTTGTATATTAGTAATCAGAGAAATTTAATCCTTAAATATTAGGAATTCATGCTAGTCGTTTAAAGACGACTAAAGTTCTGGTCATCTACTTAAAGTATATTTATAGCAGATCTGTCATTGAGTATCTTCTTATACGCTACAATATCCGTGAAAACCTTATACTCAATATTTTATCAGTAACGTTAATAAAGCACGTATCAAGTCATTTATTAAATATGTAAATATTCCTTGATATCTAAAAATTGGCCGCTTTGAACAAATTCATTTATTTCTATAGTTATGTTATTGTATTTATGTAATAGTATAAAAATACATTTCAGATAATTAATATTTTTTCGCTCTTCAGTAATATATATTAATGATGTATTCAGTTGTTTGAGGATAATTCTCCTTAGTGTGCATATTATTAATCATATCCGATTAAAATATTAATTTATAATTTGTGATTGTAGTGATAAGCTCATCATGCTCTTCAAATTTAATTAGATTATATAATATATGAAGAAATTCATTATATATGTTCGAAATATATCTAGATATTAAGAATTTGTTTTTCATAATCTCTTAAATATATTCCTTGACGTCTAAAAATTTCGGCTAGTTTTGATATATTTTTAGTCATCATTATAATAGAGGACAGCTAGGTATGAAAATTTACATATAAATGATGTAGTGAATTAGGCGTAAGAAAAGTCTTATTTATCTATCTGTTACCTATATTTGCCATCATATTACCAGTTTACCATCTAAATTTTATGTTTTAAAAGTTATCTCATGATGATATAAATTGCATTATCAAGAATAATTTAGAAAGTCCTTCGTAATATACCTAAGGCAGTATGATATTTAATTACTTCTCTTTGCACAACCGGCACGAAACAAAATTTTAACAAATTTAGAATTAGATAATGATAATAGGATATTCAATGCTTTATTTCATATTATTGTTTATATGTAAAATACAGCAAGAAAATCTAAATTTGTTAATATATATTCATATATAAGATGTCGTTTTATAGGATATTAAATTTTGGCATCACACCTAGGTAATCTTAGAAGCATTGTTGAGTATCCTTCTCATTTGCCCAAGCCTACTGTGATAAAAATTTACAATTAGATGTAGTGAGTAATAAAGCGTAGTCAGACTTATTTATATTGTTAGAAAGATTACAAGGAAATTACTAAAATTTGTTTTAATATAGTATACCATGTAGATCGGTTCAGAATAATAATTTGGGCTCTAGAGTAAATTTATAGGCCCAGTCTTTGTTTGAGGTATCTCATTGCACAACCGTACTATTATATAAAAATTTTGGATATCTTAGGAATAAAAAGACGTAGTCACAACCTTATTTAATAGTATAGTGTTAAATACTAAATATTCTAAATATTATATGTTTCTTATTAATGAATTCCTGCTAGTTATTTCTCCTTCAGATAATAATTATAATGTTAGGTATATAGCCTGCTAGAACACTTCAATCGAATTTAAAAGGCAACAAAAGAAAAAATAAACTTAATATATTATCATAGAATAATTTAAAAAATCATATTATATAAAAAAGATATAAAAGTTAAAAAATAAGTTATAAATATTAAAATTTATAAAAATAGTATAAATATAAAAAATTCAGATAATAAAATTTAACAAATTTTTATGTAATAAAAGTGATAAAGCGTAGTCACAAGCTTATTTATATTAGATTATATATGATAATAGCCAGGAATACATATTAATAAAAATAGTTTTGAAACAATGTTTCATATGGTTAATAAACTTTCAGGAATATTTTTGAAGGCCTATTTTGTAAAGACAGCATGATTGTTTTTCTGTAAATAACCCTTAATATATACCGTGAAAAATTAACAATTTGATAGGAATTAAATAGACGTATTCAGCATATTTAATATTGTTATTAAAAAAAGATTGATAATAAGCAAAAGGAATAATTTAAATTTGGTTTTATAATATATGTTATTCATACTTTATAATCGTTTTAAGATAATTAAATTTTGAGATTAGGAAAAAACTATTTATGAATAAAGTGAAGGTATCATCTTCCTTTGACTCCTTAAAAAATTTTTAAATTTGAAATGTAAAAATTTACGTTAAAAAGAGAAATTATTCTTTAATTAACAGTTATTAATTTTTGTAATAACTTCATGGAAAATTCTAAATTTGTCTTTTTAAATATGCAAAAAATAGAGATTTGTTTGATTTTCAGTACAATATTTCTATCAGCTAGTTGGGCAATAGGTAACCTAGGTACAATTTTTGATATAAATCTTTTATTGCACAACCACGTGAAAACATATGACAATTTGAATGATATTGTAATGATACAAGCATATATCTATCTTATTTATTATTTGATATATTATATTAGCAAGGAAATATCTATAATTTGTTATTAATATGTAATTTCATAAGTTAGATTCAGGTTTCAAGATAAAAATTTGGGCTACTAATGGTATAATATTTAAGGTCCAAAAGAGCTAATGTTGAGTATCTATTCCTATAATTGCTACAAACTGAAAAATCTTAACAATTTGATGTAGGATATAAAGACGTAGTACAATAGCTTATTTTATATTGGGTATATTATGTATTAATATGCAGTAGCGGAGATAAATTTTTTTATATAAATATATATAATTAGGTAGTGTGGTGTGTTTGTACACATGCAAAAGTGGTGCAATAAGTGAGTAATTTATAAGCACAAAGCTAAAAATAACTTTGTCCTTCTCCGCTATACCGACTGGCAAACTTAATATAGTTTTCCATGTAATCTATCAAGACAGTGTATCATGCTTATTATATATTAGATTCTATTATGTTAATTAATAGGCAATCTATATATTTGTATTTTAATTAATGTTTTTCATGTTAATAATCGTTTTACAGATAATAATCTTTTGAGGAGGGCTATTTTAGTAATATAATAGTAAAGCCGGATGTTTGAAGGTGTATCCTTCTCTTGCTACAAAAAACCGATGAAAATAATTTTACAAGTTATGTTAGTGATACGTATCAAAGCTAATTATATATTTTATAACAAATTTGTTTTTGATTCCAAAGAAATACTTAAATATTTGTTATATTAAAAGTTTTCCATGTTATTTAATATAGTTTCAGATAAAATAATTTTTGAGCTCCCAAGGTAATTATATAGCAAGGTGTTTTTAGAAGGTATCTCACTTTGTGTCAAACAAACCGTGAAAATATTACAATTTGAAATTGTATAAGAAAAAAAGAGCTAAAAGAATAATTTTTATTTATTAAATTGTTAAAAACAGTAATCACAAGGAAATCTAAATTTGTTTTAATATGTTTTCTTGTAATAAAGTATTGCAGGGTATATACTATTAAAATAACTTGTATAAATTTAGAACAGTGTATTTGAGTTATCCATCCTTTTGGCCCAAATCCAGTAAAAAAATTACTAACTTTAGTAGTATGATAAAGCGTATCAAATACTTATTTATCATATTGTTATAAAATTATAATTAAAAAGAAATCTAACAATTATTTCTTTCACAGCATGTTTTAAGAGCTTTCACATCCCAAAGATTTCTATGCTAAATTTTTATTATGAATAATTTATACACGATTGTTTGAGGAAATCCTCCTTTGCACAACCAGTTGATAAAATATTTTAAATTTTTATGTATGAAAAAGACGTATATTTACTTATTTATATTTTGATTATATACTCATTGCGAAGCAAGTAAAATCTAAATTTGTAATTTTAAAATATGTATATTCACTGTTAGATCGTTTCAGAAAATAATTTTTGGTCAAGTAATTGCTCAGCTATTAGAAGAGTATCCTCCCCTTTGCTACAAACCATGAAAAAAATAAATCTTACAATTTAAGCACTAAAAGTAAGAAAGCCTGCCCTGCTTATATAAATGAAAAGCTTATATTCAACTGTATTATGTATGATAAATTCTAATCATTTTGTATTTTAATAATGTATTTCATTGTTAGTAGAAGACAGTTTCAGATAATCATTTGGGCTCCTAGGTATTTAGGCTATGTTTTTGAGGTATATTCACTTATTGCACACAAACCGGAAATAATAATTTTTAACAATTTAATGTAAGCTGATAAAGCGTATCAAGCCTTAATTTAATGTTATATTGTAATAGCAAGGAAATCTTTAAATTTTGTTTACATATTTTTTGTTTGTCATTTTAGATCGTTTTCAGATAATATTTGGGGCTCCTAGGATATTTAAGAAATGTATGGGCATTGTTTTAGTATGATAAATCTCCTAATATGCACAACCGGAAAAAATTACATACTAATAATCAAGTATTGATAAAGCGTAGTCCAGCTTTATTTTTATGAGTTATAATGTTTACATATGTCAGGAAATCTAAATTATAATTTATAGATATGTATATTCATGTTAAGAGTTTCGGTTTCTAGTAAATATTAATATGGGCACTCAACTTTAGTAAATATAGAGCTGGTTTTATTTAAAGAGTAAATCAACCTTCGCCAATAACGTAGAACAATATACACAATTTTGAATTAGTGATAAGCTAGTCAATTAGCTTATTTATAAATATTGTTATATATATTAAAATAAAATAATAGTGAATAAAACAAATGAAATTACATAAAATATTATTTTATAATATGTAAATCCACATGTTAAGAATCGGTTGTCTAGATAATAAATTTCTGCTCTAGAATATGTTTGGTCTACAGTGAATCGAAAACTACTTGTGATTACTGATCAATCCGTAGATAAAAAAATATTATACAAATCTTATGTTTTTAGAAAAAGAATAGTATATATGATTTAATAATGTCATATAATGAGTACTATATAAGGACTTATAAAATTTTTGTTATTAAATATTATATTTACAATGTTTAGATTCTGAGGTTTAGATAAAATTAATGGCACTCTTACTCAGGAATTTAGAGCAGAGTGTTATTGAAGATATTTCCTTTTAGCACTAACCGTGAAAAATTTAACAAATTTATGAATGTAGTGATAATAAATGATATTTTATAATTATCTTTTATGATTATATTTTACTACCAAGCCAATATGAGTAAAGTTCTAACATTGTTTAATATGTAATTCATGTTAAGAATTATATATTCAGTAGGCCTTTTGCTTTATATGTGCTGCGTGAAATCAAGGTCAGGCTGTATGAGCAGAGAGTAACTCACTTTCCTACAAAACAAGTGTAAACAAATTTACAATTAAATTGTAGTGATTAAAAAAAAAATACACAGCTATTTATATTGTTTATATGTTTAATAAAGCAAAAATCCATAGACTCCACATTTTAATGAAGATATGAATTTTAGAATCGATATTCAAGATAAAAACATTATGGTAAACTCCTAGGTAATTAATTCAGTGCAGTAGTTTTGTAGTGTAATTCCTTTGAGACACAATCCGTAAAAAAATTTTAAATTTTAAGTAAATGAAATTGGAATTGGTATCAAGCTTTTCTAAATTAAAGAAATATATCCTGCATAATAAAATATTATTAAATATCTCACACCGCAAACATATACAAATAAAAAATATTCAAATTGTAAATAACTAATAAGATCGCCTTCATTATAATATAAAATAATATTATGAAAAAAATATAATTATTAATCATATAATATTAATTATTCATATTGTAATATATGTATAACACGAAATCTAACTTCTATATGTTTTTAATATGTAATTCACTTTTAGATCGGTACAGATAATTAAATTTGGGGGTGGGGAGGTAATATTTTGGGGACAGTTATCGACCTATATTAACTGTCACAATAAACTAGAAAATTTAGTGGAGTAATTTTTATGGGAGAAATGGTATAAAGAAAAAAACAAATAAAAAAAAAAAAATAAAAAAAAATAATAATTCTTAATTTTTTAATTTAGTATAATTTATAAATATTTAATTTGATAAATTACATAAATTAATCAAATTATATTAAAGAAATTTAAAAAATACTTTATTTATAAAATATAAATATTAAAATAAAAATATTTAAAAATAAAAAATATTTATAAAAAGTAAGTTTTAATCTAAATATATATTTAATATAATATAAATTTGATTATTTTTAAATAATAATTAATCTATCTCTAAATAATGAAACAATATATTAACAATTTATATTTTAAATATTTTTAAAATTAATTAATTATTTATTGTTTAAATATTATAATATAATCACACCGTAATATAAAAAAAAAATAATTATAATATATTTATAAAAATATAAATACTAAATAATATAATAAAAAAAATATATATTATTAATAAAAAATTAATTAAATTAAATATACTATCTGTAAAATGAAAAAATATATTTATTTAACACAAAAATTAATAAATATTAATAAAAAAGTAATATTTAATATCTAAATATACTATGTAATAAATTAATATAATAAAATTTATTTGTAAATAATTAAATTTTATTGAATAATGATAATTTAATTTAATTTTCCACAAGATATAGCACAAGCTACTAATTAACAAGGAAAAGATAATTTGTAACATAAATAAAGATTCAAAATATTTTATTTATCTCAGATAATAATATTATTATAAAAAATTAATTTATAAATAATTTTAATAACATAATATATAATTTAAAAATAAAAAAAAATATTTAATTATAAAATTTACCTGATACAACTTAAAATAATAAAAATAATATTATTTTATATTTAAAGGAATAGATTTCTTAAGAAACTTAATTTATTTCAAAGATAAATAAGATCATAATATATAGAATAATATTTCTAATAAGTTAAAAATACATTAACAAAAAAAAAAGAAATAATTTAAAAAAATTTTAATATATAAATTTTTGGAAATAATAATATTATTAAAAATCAATAAAATAATGTCTTACAATTATTATTTATTAACATCCTAATGTTTTAAAAATTATAATAATATAAATAAAATTAAATATATAATAAATAAAAAAAAATATAAATATTTAAAAAATAAATAATTAAATATATAATTAAATAAAAGGATAATATTTAAAAATATATTTTTTATATATATAAAAAAATATAAAAATTTATTAAAATATTAATTAAAATAATATAAATATTATATAATAATAAAAATAAATTAATGAATATATATATATAATCTCTCTCTGGCAGTTAATACTAAATATTATAACTCATTTATCCAGCCTTAGTACATTAAATAAATTAAAAAAAAAAAGTAATAAAAAAGAAAAATATTGTAAAAATATATTTTAAATCAAATAAAATTTTTTTTTAAAATAACATATAATAACAAATAAAAAATATAAATTTATTAATTAAATATAATAAATAGAATACTTTTAATATATATATTAACATTGTTCAAAATAATAACATTATAATTATAATTTATAATTTTTTTTTTATATTTAATTAAAATCTAAAAATAATACATAATATAATAAATAAAATAAAAAATTATTATTAATAATAAATATATAAGAAATAATAAATATTAAATAAAAAAAATAATTAATAATAAAAATTAATATATATTAAAATAATAATAATAATAATAATAAAATATAAAAAATAAAATAAATAATTATTATTAAATAATATATTTATTTTAAAAATTATATCTATAAAAAAATAATAAATAAGTAAAATTATATAAAATAAAAATTCTATTAAAGAATTTTATGCTCCACTTAATGCTATTATTGTTAAATATAATTAATTTGTAAAAATAAAAAAATATTATAATATAAAAATTATCATAATAATAAAATAAAATATTATATTAAATTTATATCAAAATTTATAAATAATATATAAATAAACAAAAATAGAGAAATAAATATTTATGTGAGAAATATATTATTAAAAATAATCATGATAAATATCTAAGATCAACTTTGATGATCTAAATAAATAATATTTTAATTGATAAATGATAAAAATTAAATTATAATAAAAAATAATTAATATTCCAAATATCATAAATTTATAATAAATTAAAAAATAAATTTAAAGATTTATTAAATTAAATTTATAACCGTAAAAATAAAATATAAAAAACGTACTTAATGTTTACAAAAAAATTTCTTCTAATCAGTAAAGAATAATCACAAGATAGAAATTACATTAAAAATAATTTTAATAATTAATAAAAAATAAATAATAATATATATGTTTCAAATTAAAAAAAGATATAAATATAAAATATTATAAATAATATTTAAAAATTATTTTTATTTTTATAAAAATAAATATAAAATTTAAATATACATAATTAAATGAATCATAATTATAAATAATTATAATGTAAATTATATTAAATAAAATATAATAATATATAAAAACTAAGTAAACGTTTATCATATAAAATAATAATTAATTATATATAATTAAATAATATAAATAATATATATAATAATTATATATTATAATATCTATAAATAATATAAATAATACTTAAACAATTTATAAAAATTAAAAATTAAAATAATCAATAAAAATAAAATATATATATATATAATACTGTCGATAACCGTACCGAAAACGAATGTAAATTATTTTATAAATTTAATTTATCTACAATTTTCATAATGTTATATAAAATTAAAACATTTATTGTGAAAATTATTAAAAATTAAAATATATAAATTTAAATAATAATTAAATTAAAATTAAATATAGAATAACATTATTGTTAAAATATTAAAAAATAAACAATTTCTATATTTACTTAAATAAAATAAATAACAAATAATTTCAATATAAATAATAAATATTTAATACAAAATTTAATTTTATATAATAAAAAAATAAAAAGAGATAATTTTATATTAAATTATGAAATCTAATTCATCAATTATAAAATTAAATATTCATTAAAATAAATATTTATTTATAATTATATAAATAATAATATAAAATCTAGTTTATTTGTGTATATTTTTAATAATTTAAATATATTATAAACTTAAAAAAATAAATATTAAATTAATATTTAATAAATATTAATAATATAAAATATTAAAATATTTAAAATTAATTAAATATAAATAATTAAAAATAAATTTTAAATAATTATAAACTAAAGTACACATTTTTGAAATAATTATAATCATAAAATATTATATAATTTAATATATTAAGAAAAAATTGAATATTTATATTTGAATATAAAAAATTAATAATTATAAAATATAATATAAAAAAATAATTAAAAAATAATTATTCAAAAAAAATAATTATTAACAATATATTTATTTTATATAATAAAATGAAAAATAAATATATAATATAAATAAATTAAAAAATTTTAGAATGAGAATTAACATATTCAGCCATATAAGTCTTAAAATATTATATATTTTTTAATATAAATAAGGGAAAGAATAAATAAAATTTAAAAAATAATATAATAAAATAAAGTATTAAAATAGAAATTTTATAACAAAAAATAAATAAAATTATTATTATATTAATTGAAAAAAAAAAATAAAAATAAAGAGAAGTATTTAATACTGAAATTAAAAATAATATAATCTTTAAATTAAAAAATTATATATTGATATTAATTAATATTTGATTAATATTAAAAAACATATAAATGAGCCTAAAAATAAAAAAAAATAATTAAATATAAAATAAATTTTAAAAAATAATATTATATAATAATTTAAAAATAATATTTTAATGAATTTATTATATAATCTAAAATTAAAATTTTATTTAAATATTCATTAAATAAATAATAATTATTAAAAATAATTAAATTTAAAAATATATAACTTTAATAAAAAATATTTTAAATACTTAATTAAATAAAACAAGTAAATACTTAAATAACTTATATAAAATAAAAATATAATTAAATAAATATTAAACATAATCATATTAAAATAATATTTGTATTTTAAATAAAAAATAAATAATATATAATATAAAAAAGTTTAAATGTTTTCATTCATCTATTTATTTTTTATGATAGTTGTCTTTTGTGTCTGGTTATTAATTTGTATTTTTGATATTGTATTTTATTACTTTTAATTAAAATTTAAAATTTTTTACGGTTGTCCGCTTGTACTCACATTTTTTTTATTTATTTTATGATATAGAGTTTTCGTATACTATATTAATGTTATTGGAAATATTCAGAAATAAAATAATTAATTATTAAATAAGTATTATATAAATTTAAATAAATAAATTTTTTTTTTAAATAATAAAAATTTATTATTAAATAATAAATATTATAATATTAAAAATAATAATAATATATTTATTATTAATTAATTAATATTTAAATTTAATAAAAAATTAAAATTATAAATATTTCATATTAATTTTTAAATATAAATTAAAAGATTATTTACAAATCAAAATTTAAAAATTAAATTTTAAAAATAAAACAATACTTCTAAAAAATATAATAAAGTGATTAATTTATTAAATTTAAAATCAAATAAAAACCTTAACCTGTAGAACCTAATGATTATTATAGATTAACACACAGTAAACTCGGACTGCACCTGATGAAATGTTGATAAATAGGTAATAAACTAATGAAACTTCTAAAGACATAATAACCTTTGATATAAGCAACGGCTATTATATAATTAATATTCAAATAACAAAGAATTAATCAAATAAAAATAAATGTATATAAGTATATTTTATTAAAAATTCAATAATTAAATATAAATTTTAAATTATAAAAAAAATAATGTAATTAATCTAATATTTAAAATATTTAAATATTATTATTTTAATAATAAATTAAATAAAATAATTTATTTAATAATTATAGTATAAGAAATAATAATAATATAATACTTTACTAAAAAGAAAATAAATCATTATAAAGTAAAACAAAGAAACAAAAAGTCAATATGAATAAAGTAAATGAATACTTTAAGATCATAATATATATTTTATATAAATTTACTTTAATTAAATAAAGTTTAAATTATATCACAATAACGAATAAAATGTTATTTAAATAATTATATCAAAATTAAATAATTAAAATAATATTAATAATAATTAAAAATTTTATAATTATAAATTAAAAATAAATAATAATTTATAAATTATTAGTATTTATTAGAAAAAAAAATATAAAGAAGAATAAAAATAAATTTCAACTTTTTTCATTTGAAATATTTCTTTATGTTTAATTATTAAATAATATATAAAATTTTTAAAAAAATACTTAATTAATATAAATACTAAACAATTATACAGATAATATTTTAATGCAAACACAATATATGCTTTTATAAATATAACCTAAAAGGGATTAATGTAAATTTATATATATTATTTAAAAAAATTTATAATAAAATAATATTTAAAGTTTAAAGATATAATGTTTAATATTTATTTAAATTATTATTAGTATTAATATTAAAAAAAAATTTATTTATAAATTAAAAAATTACATTTATATATTATATAAACATAATTATAATGAATTCCAAATTATTTAAATAAGTTAAAATGATTATCAAATATAAGTATTAATATATATAAATAAAATATATATATATTATAAAATATTTACCTTTTATAAAAATATTTTTAATAATAAATAATTAAAATATATAAATAAATAATATATAAAATATATAATTATAAATATAAATATTTTATAATTTAAGTATAAATTTAAATTATTAATATATAAATATTATAAATAAAATTTTATATCGAGTAAAAAATTACAAAATAAAAAATTAAAATTTAATATAATAAAAATTATAATAAACTTATATTAAATGGAAAATAAGATTTATAATAGTTAATATTAAATATTTATAATAACTAATCAATATGAATTATTTTATTCACTTATTAATTAAATATAAAATAATCTAAAGATAAACCAAATAAATCTAGCAAATAAATCATATTTATTTTAATATGAATTAATTAAGAATTTTAATATAAAAATTTAATATATATAAAATAAAATATTTATAAAATAAAAAATTATTAATAAATTATAATTTTAATGTAAAAAATTAATTAAAAACACTATAAAAGTTTACCAACATTAATTAAATATAATTAAAATAAGTAATTAAAACATAAAATTAAATATAATACAGATTAAATAAAATAAATTTATTTAATTTATTTATATATAATAATAACATGTTACGATTAAAAATAAAATAAAATATTATAACGTAAAACAAAATATTGAAAATAAAGTTTTAATTAAATATTATTATGAAAATATAATTATAATTTATATAAATAATTAATATATATATTTAAAAAAAAATTAAAATTATAATATAAAAAAATATTATAATAAATTAAAATAATTAATAATATTAATTTAAAAAAATATACTTATTAAATTTGAAATATATTATTAAAAATTAATAAAAATAAAAATAATATAATTGAAAATAAATAAATAAGAATTAATAAGATGTAAAAATATTTATTTCTTTATTAATTTTATTGAATGATTATTAATTTAATTTATAAAGAAATTAATTTTAAAATAAAAACTATAAATTAATTAAAATAAAAAAAATTTTTAAAAATAAATTATTTAAGTGAAATATTGATATAAACTTTCTACCCCTTGTGCACACGCTATTCTTCCTCATACAGATCTCCAGTTATCTATCTAGCTAAAATAATTAAATATAAAATAAATATATAATAGTATAAAATACTATAAAAGTAATAAGATATTATAAATTATATTTTAGTTTTATTAAACAAAAACATTTAAATATTAAAAATATAAATCCATAAAAATCCCCCCCCCCCAAAATAATAATCTAAACTAATTTATAAAATATAAAATAAAAATTAAAAAAATTTATTAAAAAATATTATCGAGTAGCAATACCTACATATTTCTTATATCATCAAATGAATAAATATAATTATAAAAATTTATAATAATAATATAAATATATAATAAATTATATGCAGGAATTAATTTTTAGATAAAATCTGCACATTATGCTCTGTTATTATATAAAATAGATATAATTAATAGTTTAAAAATATAATTATATATTAAAAAAAAAAAAAAAAATCGAGAACTATATAATATTAATAAATAAAGTATCTATAGTACAAGATATAAAATTACATAACGAATAGTAAATTTTCTATGACTGATTGCCATAAATCAAATATAATAAAAAATGAATTATAATTTTATTTATAACCTTGGATTAGATAAAATTGTACAATATTTTTTTCAAAATTAATAATATGCTTTTTTTTATTAATTAAATAAATTCATTTATTTATCCACGAAATAAAAGATATATTTTTTCCGAAAAAGAATGTCATTTATTTTACAAGTAGATAAATAAAAATAAAATAATTTATAAAAAATATATATAAATATATTATTAAAAAAAACATAAATATTTATTTATTAAAAAATTAATGGATATAAAATGAATTTCCTGACAAAAAATTTAAAATAATATAATATTTTAAAATTTTAAATTATATAAATATTTTGATTTACAATTGAGTTAATATTAAATATTTAATAAAATTAAGTATTTAAATTATAATGAATAATATAGAATATTTTATAATATTTTGTGGATAAATAATGTCTTTTATGAGAATTAATGATTAAAAAGAATCTAAAGTTTTGAATATACAAAATTAAATTAGTTATTAAGTTATTGTTCATATAATTATAATATTTATTATTAATTAAATATAAAAAAATTAAAGATAAATGTAAATAACATTTAATTAGTTTTAAAAATTATAAAAAAATTTAAGTTATATTTCATATAATAAATATAAATGATAATTATAAATAGATTTAAATATATTAGTATATAAAATTAAGATTATAAAATTTAATACTATTTTAATACCAAATATAAACAAGCACTAATAAAATACAAAGATATATAATAGAAAAATAATACTTGTTTATTATACATTTAATGATTTTATAAAAGAACAATTATTAAATTTAATTCTAAAATATAATATATTCATTAAAATGAATAATATTTATATGTAAAAAAATATATATAATCTTATATTATATTTACAAACTTTTTTTAAAATTTAAATAAATTATCAAAAATATAATTTAATATAATTAAATAATATTAAAATATTAATATACAATATTAAAAATTAAACTATATTAACTAGAATTTTTGGCATAAAATTGCCTAGCTTTGATTTGAGCTTAAATATATAATTATAATTAAAATAAATTTATAATAAATTTAAAAAATAAAATAAATTATTAATAATGGAAAATATTATAATTATTTTATCAATATAATTATATATAAATTAATATAAAAAAAAATATTAAAATTTTATATTTATAATATTTTAAAAAGCATATGTACAATTATAAAGTGATTTCAAATACTATTATTAAATTTAAATAATATTATTTAATTAAAATAAGAAATTACTTTAAAAATATGTATATTAAATATTATAAAATTATATTATTTAAATATTAACTATACTTAATCAAATTTTTTAAAATATAATCAATTATGTTAAATATAGTAAATATTTTTTATTTAAAATTATTATATTTTAATTAATTTAAAAATATAAATTATATAAAAATTATATATAATTTAAAGATAAATTTATAATATTAAACTTATTAAAAATAAATATTAAAGATATAAATACATTAATTATAATTAGTTAGGATTAATAGTATTAAAATCATTATTAACAATTATAACATATTAAAAAATTATAAAAATAATAACTAATAAATTATTTATTTAATTAATATTTAATTATATTTAAATATAAATTTATTTTATCTAATATAAAAAAATATCTTTAAACTAATAAAAATAATATCTTAAAAAAATAATAGATGATATATAATAAATGAATTACTAAAAAATATAAATATTAATTAACATTATTAAATAAATTAATAAAATAATTAATTATTTTTTATCACATAAGATATCAATTATACTATTAATTAATTTTTATTCATCTACATCTTATTAAATAAATATATAAATTATATTTAAACTATAGTAATATACTAAAATAAACTAAATTTTGTTTATCCAATAAAACATCAATATAATTATAATTATAAATTATTTATATATATATTATATAAATATTTAAGTATTTGACATAAATAATTTTATTAATACAATGTATAAAATATAATTTAATTTAATAAAACTATACTATTAGTAATACTGAAGATGTGAAATAATTTAAATAGTATTGTAGTTATTAAAAAATATTGAAAAAATATTTTATAAATAATAATCGTCTTTAAATTAATATTATATTAATTGTAAATAATTAATCTTACTAATATAGTAATATATTTGAATTAATAATATAATTATATTAGAAAAATAATTAAATTTATTAATTTAAATATAATAATTTATTTTATTTTTAATATAAATATCAGATTTCTTAATAAACTAGTACCTTAGAAAACAAATATTCAATATATTAACAATAATTATGAATTTAATATCATAAAATTAAAAAAAAAAATAATAAAATTAATATATGTATAAATATAATACTTAATTATAATTAAAATTATTATTTAATTCATAATTAAATTAGACAAAATAAATATATAAAAAAAATAAATTAATTTTATTTAAAAATAATAATTAGTAATTAAAAAAAATAAATTAATCATAAGTAAAAATAAAAAATAATTATATTTTTAAGTTATTATAAATTAATGATTCTATAAAATATTAAAAATAAATTTATAATATCTAAAAAGCAATATCAATTTTAAAATCAATAATATTTTTAAAAAATTTTACCAAAAAATAAAATAATTAATAAAAAAAAAATTATAAATAAATTTTATAATTTAATAATACATTAAAATGTAATATAAAAGCTTATTTAAAATAAATTTACAATTTTATAAAAATATTTTATAAATAAGTGGAAGGAATAATTAATTTTTATTATATAAAATAAGAAATAAATTATAAGCTATATTATTAAGTAATAATAGTAATTAATTAAAAAATTTAATTATAAAAAATTAAAAAATTAATATAATATATATATTTTCTATACATAAAAATATAAATAAAATTAATAATATAATAAATATAATTATTCTTCTGAAAATACTAAAAAATATAAATATGTGTACAAAAAAAAATATAAATATAAAAAATAATTAAATAAATTTTATATATTTAAATAATATAAAAGTAAAAAATAATTTAATAAATATAAAAATGAAAATATATATTATTGAAATATAAACGTAATTAATAATTAATAATCATTATATAATTTTAAAATAAATGACAACTTTAAATTTAAAAAAATAATTATTTATTTTATTTTATAATTTGTAATAATATGTTAATGTAAAATAAATTAATTATATCTAATGTATGGATGGAAATATTAGATTAAATTAGATGAAAAGTTCAAATAAGCTAAGCAAATTCTGTAAGCTATATTAAAAAAAATACATTAAATAAAAATAAACTAAAATAATATCATAATGTTATCGATAAATTAAATCATTAATATTTTAATTTAATATAAAAAAAACTATTTAAAAATTGCCAATGCGAGATAAATGAGATAAAAAATACTTAACAGTTTAACAAGTTTCATCTAATAACTCATATTAAAAATAAATTATATTAATAAATAAATTAAAAAAAATTAAAAGATAATATTTACTTATTATTAAAAAAAAAAATAATTTTAAAAAGAAAATAATATTTATTATATAATTATTTCAATATTATTAAAGAAATTATAAACAAACAAATATTATATTAACTATAATTAACTAAATTAATTAATATATAAATTAGCATAATTATAATAAAAATATATTAAAAAATAATTTTAATAAATAAAA